>PVKE010022814.1:0-14325 GCA_004027555.1 Craseonycteris thonglongyai
AAAAAAAAAAATAAATAAATAAAAAACAAAACAAAACCGTTCTCATCCCTGATTCTTTTATGTTTCTGAACAGTCCATACCAGAGTCAATTCCTATTGAACTGCCTAAGATGTCGGAAAGCCCATTCTCTCTCCTGTTAATGTGTATAGTTTTCTTTCTACAGACACAGCCCTTCTGGAAAGTTCACAGAGATCAACTAGCCCGGGACTCTCTTAGCACTTCTATGACGATAACTTATACGAAAATCTGCAAATTTCTATATCCTAAAGATAAGCAGGAACTGACTTCATTTCTGAACAGCTGTGTGCTTTACAACACAATAGCCAACCTTAATTTATTTCCTTAAAGCCTTCGTGTTTTTGTTGGAATTAGAAATTTGTGATTTAGTGTTTTAAACCATTTAAAGAGAGAGGTTCTTGCAGAGTTCTGTCAGATTTTACAAATGTAACAGAATCATAGCAAATGATGTCTGTCTCTTCCACACACACACAAGCATCTGCACCATTTGCTGAGTGGAAGGAGGGGCTGGGCGGGGCCAGGGCCTGTTGCCAGGCAGCCCAAGTGGTGTTTTACCAAGAGGTAGCTGCAGGAGCTTCAGTTGCCTGGCAACCGGGTCTTCAGCCACAGTATTTTTCTTAATGAAGGCTTTTCATGATTCTCTGTGTGATTACCTCCGCTGAATACCTAGACACATGGCCTCTGAATTATCAGTTTATTCCTTCAAAATTAAGTACAATTTCACATGGAAACAGGCTTGTACAATTTTGCTAACAATCTTTTCACATTTCACTTTCTATTATAACTGCTGGCTGATTTGGTGGCACTTCCAAACACTACTTTTCCAGCTATGATTTTATAAGTAAGAGTTACTTAATAAGCATAATATGATTTTAAACTATACTATGATCATTTTAGATCATCTCTCAGGAACACTGATGTACATTCTGTGCTGAGTTTATAGTTCTACATTCCATTTAGTTCTCTCTATATAGACATAGCAGAAAACACAGCTTCAAGAGGTTGTCACCCTACTTAAAAGACATGTTAGAATGGACTTAGACCTTATTATTTATCATTGTTCATTAAAACAGATGAAAAAATAAGAACTAGCTATGGTTGCCTCTTTAAAAGGTTTTTCTATGTGCTATCTGTGAAATAACCTAGGCAATAATTTAAAAAATATTTCATGGAAGTATGAATAGTTGTTTGCCAAAAACTGAATAATATTAACACTATTTCATCTATTAATATAATGAATTGCATAGGCAATTCAAACTTTCACAACATAAAGACGCCGCATAAGGCTTTCCCAAATATTAGCATGTTTCATAGCATTTTAGCATACAATTATCAGAAGTCCAATTTGAAGATTTTCAAAATAAAATTTGTACCTTGGATCTTTCACAAATACCTTTGTACCAATAGACCTGTATAAGATTTTACAAACTTACATTAAATTTTAAGAAAAATTTAATGTTAATAGTTACAAGGCATTGAAATAATTTTGTTCTCAATTCATGAATTTTAATTGTCTCTTTTATAAAGATTCATACTAGAAGAAGATATACAGGCCTGCCTCCCCTCCTTTCTAAATACCGAAAAATCAAATATTTATAAAAATGGGAAAATTTTATCTGCAGTGTCAATTATTTATCTGTAAGTCCTTTGAGGACTTGTGATGGTAGAATGAAATCAAAGGTACATATTAAGTATGGTGACAACTCTGGTTTTGTATCAAGTCTACCCCTGGAGCTGATAAACACATTGATGCCCTTACCCCATCACCCAGAAAACCTAATTTAGTTCTTGGACGTTTGCACTTCCATTTTTTAGTAATTCTTTCAGTTAGCCTGATTGTAGAAGGCCATTATAACAGGGCTCCCTCTAGTTCCATCAAGTGACGGTGAGGATGATATCTGCGTATTTGAGTGGGCTGAAACACCGGATCGTGATACTGTACCTGTGTAGTGGCTGTTGAAGTAGTACTGCTTCTCGACCCCCACATTTGTTGAAACTGTACCCTGATTTCTGCAAATGTTTCAATGATGACAGCGATGAACACATTCTGAAAGAAAATTACAGACCACCTTTACCAAGACTGGGAATGAGGAAGCGGTGGGTTGCCGAAAACCAAGTTCCTCAGAAACTGTCAGAAAATACGGATTTCATGCGGACGAACTTTTATAGTACCTTAACGAGCCAGGCAAGGAAGAATATGAGAGTGATGAAATAGAAGTAGGAACGCCAGCGAGGAAAGCTGTCAATTGCTCTGTACATGAGGAACACCCAGCCTTCCTGGGAGGCAGCCTCGTACACTGTGAATATGCTGGTACCTATTGAGAGACAGGAGAGCAGACTGAGTTATGGTTGACTTTGGAAGTGCAAAGTCGTTTTTCTGAAAAACAATCAATATTAACCCATGTTCATTTTCTCACTGACAGAAGCTTTTCTAAAGGGACTAAAATCGTATGCAGCACTTGTTTGTTCTTATTTCTTGGGATTTGGATAAAGTTGTTTGTCACTTTAAGCCAGGACAGTTTTAATAGCTAGCAATAAAATAAATTTATGTTATATCGTTAGCTGTTAAACGCATTTAACAATGTTGGGGATGGGGTGGGGGGTAGGGCAGGAAGAACACTCAAACCAAGTAAAGATATAATAAAATGAATGTGTACAATGTAAGCTTGCCATTCAGGGTTTAATGCTTCTAGTGTGCTGAAAAGCACCTGCTACGTGAAATAAACCTGGAACTGGGTTTCATTTGAAATAACTTTCTCATTAGGAGACTAAAGTATCCTACTTCGGCTTCAAAAATTATAAGTTGGATCCTGTCTTTGGGTGCCATAGTGTTTACTGAACCCCAAAATATAAAGTACTAACTAAATTATGAGATAGTACTCTGTATTTTCTGAGAGAATTATTTCATTGAAAATATTACTGATAATGGAAAGAAAGAAAATGAACAATATGTGGGCAAGTTTTTGAACGTACAGTCGAGAGAACCTAAAATGTCATTCAGAGGAAAGAGAGTGTTTAATTCTCACAACAGTATGAGGTATAGGTTATTATTTCCCCATTTTAAAGACTGGAAAACTAAAGCACATGAAGGGTGAGTAATCTGTCTAATGACGCACAGGTAATAATAAGTGAATTAGAATTAACTCCCTACTAAAAAAGGACATTCATATTTAATTGTGATAATATCCTGCCTCCTAACATCCTTTCTATGGTTTATAGTTTTCTCACCTGAAAAATGGGAAAATAATAACACATACCTCATAGAGTTGTAAGAAGGAAATGATTTCATTTCTGTAAAGTGTTGGCATATGGTGAGTACTTAATAAATTTTAGGTGTGATTATTATAAAAAACAAAAATAATTACTTGGTATTATTTTGTGGGAGAGCAGAAATACTAACACTGAATTAAAGTTATCTATAAGATAAATATGATATATGTTGTTATTTATGAAACTGGTAAAATTTGCACCTCAATACATTCCACTGCTATAAATGAGTTAATGATAGATATAAAACCAACACCCATCCATATATGCTGTTACCACACAGAAATTTAAAACTAGAATATGCATACGAACAAATGTCCAAACTAAGAAGGGGATTAAGATGACTGAGTACTGACTGTTTCTCTGGGCCTGCGCAGGTAGAATAATCAGTGTCACTGAATACCAAAGCATATAGAACAAAAGAAAACTCTAGAAGTAATGGGGGCACATTGGAAGTAAAGAGGCTTAAAAGAAAAGCTTATTCCTATTTGGTAAATATATAAAATATAACTTCATATATGCATTGCCTCTCATTTTAAGAATCTTATATTTTGTAGAATAAGTGTTTGCCATAACAACTGGGATTTGCAAAACATGTTTAATTTCAAGGCTCTTTTACATACTTACATGCTAAAGAAATCTATGTCTAATTAATCAGGTAAAGGAGTAGGTGGATAAAAGTGCAGATAGTATCAATCACAATTTATAGAAAAGGAAAGTAAAGGTTACTAGTTAATGAATTTGCCTGAGGTAGAATACAATAGAACCAGAAACTTAACCCACATCAACAAGTCCAGGTACTAAACTCTCTTTTTCTTTATTATGTTACTTATAATATATTGAGGAACTCATACAAGAAGATGTCTTTTAAGAGAAAGATTCACAAAAGAACATTTACAAAAAAATAAAATGTCAACAGAAAAGAGAAGTTACTCTTCCCATTAATGATTTGTAAGTACTAAAAATACACAATTTTGCTTTTGTAGACCAAATACAAAGGACAATTTTAACACAAAACAAGTAATTTATGTACCTATTCTCATCTAGTCATTTGGACTAAAGCAGAAATGTGGCTATAGAAATCCATTATGAATTACCTTTCAAGTTTAAAAGCTTTGCCAATTGAGCATTTACTGATAAAACAAGGGGCTTGTCAATATGCTCGTAAGATTAAGTTTAAGAGGGATGCTAAAAGTTATCATTCCTCTACCTGCTATAATCCTTCTTTATTACAACAATGGGGAACATGCTATTTGTAAATAAGTACAAAATAGTACGTTCTAATCTTAAAGTTTTTATTCCATTTTTCCTAACTTGATACAGATAAAGGGGCAGAGTTGGAATGTACAGTGTGGTTTAAAAAGTACAGTTTGTGGATACAAAAAGATGAGATATTTATAAAAATGTAACCAAAAAACCCCAGGAAATTGCTGACTGTTGAAGAAAATGATTCTCATGAACAACATTGGGTCAAAGGCTTTGAAGATGTTGCCAAAAGTTGCAGAAGAAAAGGCAATTGAATAAGAGAACAGTCGTTCCTCATCATTTTTCTGTTCCTGATTTTGCAAAGTATATGAAAAGAAAATCAATCTTGAAAAGACTCTCCAATTGTTGACTAATATTTAAACTGACAAAAATCAAATTTATGATAGTCTTATCTTCTATGGGAACAAACAGCCCTGAGGAAGAAACCGCAGCTGCTCAAACTTCTTTTGCACAGGCAGCTCTCTGTGGGTGGTCCCCGGGGCTTGTCTCTGGTCCTCCTAGCTGACTACTCTGCTGCTGTCCAGTCCAGCTCACCTCCTCTGCCTGCAAGCCACACTAGGTTCCTGTCTGTTCTCAGTCCTCTTGGAATGCCTTGAGATCCCCTGTATCACGTCACTCACCACATTGACTTCTGTGACTTTCTCTCCCTCCTTCACTAGGTCTGACACTTGAAGTTAAAACCATGTCTCTCACTTAGACTTGGCATTGAGAAACAGGCCAGAATTGTTGATAAATGAGACAATCATCATGTAAGGCCAATATTTCTCAAATATATATTTTCTAAATCAATTATTCCTGTGAATACTGCACAATTATATAGTAGGTAACAAAGAAAATTATCTTCTAATTGACTTTATGTTTTGCTGATTTTCAAAATTCACTTAAGACACACATATGCAAATGTAAAAGCCCATGCTACATATAAAAAAAAAAGTCTTCTTCCATTGTTTAACCCATCATGGGAAATTTCTAGAAAATATTATATCAATACACACAAAATATTTTTCTGGACACACTACATAATACTTTTAGTCCATCTTAATTATGGAACTAAAACTTCTAGATTAAAAGACCACATTTTGGTTAAGCGAATAATGATTCTACTAAAGCACCTAGGAACAGAATGTATTCTCTTACTAGAGAACAGTGAAGCATGTTCCAAAAAAATACCCTTGGAAGCTCCTGGAGTAGCACTACCTTCTCAGACTCCAAACTCTCAAAGCACAAATCCAAATTGTATCAGAAACAAAATCACAACAATGATACTCAACTCATCAATTGTCCTAATTTCATTCATTCTTCCTGATGTCTTCCATTTCTGGTTAGAATTTATTGGATAAGAAAACCCACAAACCTACACTTAGAAAATAAATACTCATCTTGGAACTTTCTATAGTCTGCATATATTGAGACATAGTAGAGGACTGTTTTATAGTTCTTAACAAAATTATACTCCCATCTGTTTTGACTATCTTTAGGGTTGTATTTACTCTTTGGCTGTCTTTGGATTCTTTTTTCTTTTTCATGAAAAAAAAGTGAAAAATGGACTGTCTCCTGGGACTATTCCTTATTGTTTCTTCTAGTCATAGGTTTTATAATGCCATTAAGCTATTCAACTTTCAAATGACAGGGCCATAAAATTATGGTAATGACTAATAACAAGCTACTAACCTGGGATTCCACCATTAAACTCTCTAAACACAAAATATCTGTAGCGCTATTCTAATGATGGTGATACCTGGTCTATTGTGAACAAATTTGGGAAGTTAGAGTTGGTGATGTTGGCTTTAGATAGTTGAATATGAATGATTAAGTACACCAGGTCTTAGTCTGAACAATAACCTTCACCCCACATCCAGAATTTCTAATAGAATTAAAATGGTTCCTTTTATAGGGTGACCAGACGTCCCGCTTTTTAACAATTTGTCCCACGTCCCGCGGCATTTTAAAAAAGTCCCGATTTTTGGAGAGAATGCACGACAAGCTAGGGAACGGCGGGAGATAGACCAAATTTTTAATCAAGAACCCCCTCCCCCACCAGTCAATGGTGTCCCACTTTACCAATGTTAAAATCTTGTTACCTTGTGAACCATCCATTCCATCCTCTCTCTCAATGGCAAGGTTTCTGAATTTTAACCACTCCAATGACATAGAACAAACCACCTCCTGAGGCAGCCCAATCCCAAGTCAGCAAACAATCCATACTGGATGCTGGCTATGGCTCATCCCTTTGGAATCTGCCCTTGGCTTTGCAAAGTAGAGCAAGCTACAGGAGTTTGGAGGTATTTCCTAAAGCATCTCTGAGTGAGTCACCTTCTTCATTTCACCTAGGTTATCTGCTACAGATAACATGTCTTCTTATCTGATCCTTTAGCCTTTCCAAACTGATGTACTTCTTATGAAATTAAATTAAGTGCCTGGTTTCATTTTCCACCTGGGAACACAATCTCATTCGTGGAAGGCATAATAACAATACTCTTGTCACTCAAGAGTATCAGTTTTCCTCAAACTTTTCTAAGTATTTTCTGTCCCTCCCTCTGACTCTGATTTGATCTTACCCGTTTTGAAGATCAGCTGACAGACTACCTCTATTGCATTCCAGCTTGAGTATCCCCCTCATTTGGAAGGGAAAAGAAATTTACATGTTCCTTCACCACTAGACATGAATGTCTGATCCGTTAATGCCCCAAGGAACTGCTCTTAACCAGGAGATTTAACAGTGGAAGGATATAATCCACATCCTAAACTCCAAATAGATGCCTATTTTTCTCAACTACAGTTGCAATGATTAAATATTCAACCCTTACATGTGATCAATTTTGCACATTTCCACTATGAGAAATACAACCTGTTCAAGATGGGGTGAGTGTGCTTCATTGTCTTTCATTGACTTTTTTCTGTTCGTGTATATGTAACTTGTTCTCCACCTAAATTTTATTTTTAACTCCAAAACTGCTCCATAAAGTAATATTCTTGTTAAATAGAATAGGAAAAAAAAAGTTTGCATAGTTTAAAGAGGAATTTGTTGAACTCATTCAAAGGTAAGCTGTACTGCCAGCTTGCATTTAGATAGAATTCACTGTTATTTAAATCCTGAAGTGTCAATGGAAATAGATCAAAGGGGCACCACTGGTTTAGAGGACACTCTAATCCAGTTTTCCTTAACTTTGGCACTAGTGGCATTTGGGGCTAGAGAATGCCTTGTGCATTGTAGCATCCCTGACCTCCACCCACTACATTACAACAGCTCCTGAGTGTGACAACCAAAAATGTTGGTAGACATTGCCTAGTGTCCTTGGTGGGTAAAACTGCCCCTGTTAGAGAACCACTTTCCTAACTTAATGTTCTTTCTGATTCTGTGGCTTTTGCCCTACAGTTCCTATTTCAGGGCTAATCATACATATGATCTGTATTAACTTAATTATTTTGAACTGAACTGAATTTCCTCACTTAAAAATGGAGAAAATGGGACAGTTGTGAGATTTATCAAAATTTCTCCGCTGGCTTACTATTATAAACTGTTTGCAGGTTAAATGCATTTGGGCCAAAGAAGAGATCTAAAAATGCATCTTTGGATTATATTTACAATAGTTCATATTAAAATTTCACATTTTATTCATCTTTAAAGATTTTTGAAGGGTAAAGGCCTAGATGCTAAGACACCATTTGTTTACATAAGGTATTTGCCACACAGATAATAACTCATGAGTACCATTACATTAATAAGCATTATTTTCTGTTTTAATCACTACACATTGGAACAAAAATCATATTTATTTTCTACTTCCTGCTACTTTATAAGATGACTATACACACATGTATCCTGGGTTGGGGGTTAGATACCATAGTTCACAGAATGTGATATTACAAAATAACTAAGTTTTTTTTTCTTAATCCCATATGTTGAATGAAATAAATGGCACAAAATTTTCCTCACCAAGATATATAGTAGGGGGAAGCCGGGATGCCTCAGTGGGTTAAGTGCTCAGCCCTTAAGTTGCAGCCCTGGGGACCGAGGATCGAATCCCGGCCCCGGCCCGTGTGGATCCATATGCTAAACTGCGGAGTACCCCCAGTTCAGTTCTCACCGGGGTGAAGACCCTGGCCCAGTTCCTGCCCTGTGCAGCCCCACTCCTACCTGTGGAATGAAACTATGTGGAAACAAATGATGTACAACTATGGAGACTGTTCTGGGCCCTCCTCCTTCTCTTTGTCTCTGTCTCTGTCTCTGTATCTCTCTCTCTGTCAAAAACAATAAAAATAAATCTTTAAAAAAAATATATAGTGGTACTTTCTGTATTATTCCATGACAAACCACAAATACACATTTTGAAAGTTTTCCAGGTTTTGTGTCTGAATTAAGAAGAAGCAATGAATATATTCATGGACAAACAGAAGAAAATGGATTCATCTATAGTCCATGTTCATGAATTTGGTTCTGTCTGGATCATGAAGCACAGTGTTGAATAGAAACCTGTTAAATGGCTCATGACACATGTAGGTGTAGTCTCAACAGTGAAATCTAAACAGTCACAACCAATATACAAACAACATGGTGGTTTCTCTAATTCAACTGTAACTTTAGCTTAAAATCACCTGTTGAAGACAAAATCTACACTGAAATCTTTTCTTTTTATTTTGATAAATTATCAGTTTCTTTCACCTTCTGGCAATTTCCCAATTCTGTGGCATAAAATCTCTTCTACAGATTTTAAGCACATATTTAAAATATTTGAGCCAATGGTGAGTTGTGAGATTCATCATAACTTTCTACGTGTTTTTCTCCCACCAAACTGCCCCACGCTACCTTACCATTTATCTCCTCAAAGAAACTACCGTACTCTCAAATCCTGATAGTTGGATCTGTGGTAATAAATTTTACCCAACAGTGGTTATTGTCAAATAAATGTGTTTGTCATGCTACAGTAAAAATATTCACCAAAAATAGCTGTATATATTTTAAAGCAGACATCTGGATTCAACATAATAAACCTTTGTCACTAAGACTGAGTGTATCCACACACATGAAATATGAATATAGTCAGTAGACCAGCAAGGAAGGCCCATCCTGAATTACAAGGGCTATTAAAAATAAACCAGCAGGATTTAAAGTACCTCGGATGATGTCACCTTCTAATGAATAAAACTTTTATGAGTAATGTTTTCTATTCCTTGAAATCATGTTTAATTTTACTAAAAGGTATTTCCAAGATAAATAGCTGAAATATTTCCCCTGGTAGACTGTGAGGTAACCTTATGATTATAATAATCTACACATAACTCATTCACATGCTCAACTAATGATCCACACACATTCAGCCTTAGAATTGCTATGCGGCCATCAGAATATTAATAACAGAACATTTTCTTTTTTTTTGCTATTCTAATACACGGAGCAAACACCAAAGAACTTCTTTTATTCTGAATGCTTTAAAATGTAGTTATAAACCTTATGTTTTTGAGCTCAATTTTAGCTTGAATTTTCTTTTTTTTACAGTTAATCCCTCTTTCAGTATAACTTTACCACACTGATGAAATCACTTTCTCTGTTACCTTAAAACTTACTGTCCATAGCTCTACAGTTTTGCAGTAAGATCAAAGGCCATATAGAAAAAGCATATACGTATTTATTTCTAAGTTATTTTTAAGTTAAACTTCATTTTATAATACAGATTCTTAGCTGAAACATATTACTTCAGATATAGAAAATTTCTAAATTTCTAAATTTCCAATTTCTAACTAGAAAATACTTCTAGAAAAGGAGAGCTGAAAGCTTTAACTTCAGTGTTCACAAATGGAAAAAGAGTGTCGACAAGGCCGGATGCTGACATTGGCAGGAAAGTTTAGGTATTAACATAGAACAATGCCAAGGACGCTGAGCCCACATGCCAACTAAAACACTGACTCTGGCCGGCCATTTCCACGGAGCCCGGGAGTAAGAGCAGCAAAGACAAGGTCACAGCAGATACCTGTTACCCCTCTGCCTTTGAGTAGCCATGATTTCAGATCAAAAGAGCTTCTTGAAAATTTATTCTCTAGTAATTTACTTAAACAAATAAACAAACTATGCTTAGCCACAATTAGCTTCCAATTACTTTCTTAACAAACTGTCCACTGATTCTAACCTGTATGACACAGAGTCAGTCAGTTAACCACCCTCTGCCTCAGCTTCCCATGGATGGACTAGGACAATAATGATATTTGCACCACAAAAATACTAAATACATACTAGTTTTTCACAAAGCAAGCAAAACATATCACGTCAACATATGGTTCTTTCAGCATGTTTTAGCTTTGTCATCTAATTTTGTAAGATTTATTGGAAACTACAGTCAGAAGAATCAGGGCATAAAGGCCAGAATGCCATGTAATTTTTAGGGAGTTAATAGTTATGACACTAAAATTTTATAATAGTCCAAAAATTAGAACCAAGTACACATTTGAAAAAAATATTCACTTTCTTCTCTTCATGTTCTGGATAGATGTTTTTCATATCTCTGCATTATCATGCACAAGCAATGGAAGTAAGAATTAACGTTAAGCTAGACTTGATCAGTCTACCTCAGAATAGCCACTATCGCAAGAGTATGTTTTAATTTTAATATTAAGAGTGACTAAATAGTAAGTAGGTATAGGATAAAAAGATCAACCAAGATTGAAAATAAATAATTTGACTTTTTTGTTCAGAGGAGGATAGGAAAATCTGATTCAGGCCTAAGTGGGAAAAAGAAAGATACCTGAGTGATATTGACTAAATTTAATTTATAATAAAAATGCTATGAGAAATACAAATAACATATAACTAACTAAAAATAAAGTTCTCATTTATATTATGATAAATATAACATTTTCATTATTTATAATAAAAGGTTTAATTACATATATTTAAAATTGATATAACAAAACTACAAATGATGATATGATCTAATATTACTCATACTAATATTATAACTTAACAGTTATGAATACAATTGAATAGAAAATCTTAACTAATTGTTAAAAATTTAAAACTATATATGGTTTTTTTTTGGTCATATATCTTCACATTTATTCATATGTACAAAAATATTCACAGAACTTTTCCTGTGTTTCCTGTTTATTCTCTTTCATACATTTTAAAGCCTAAAAACATTAAAAAGTAGTTTTTCAGTTAGTTTATATTTATTTTTGTATGTGTCACACATTAAATTTTAGGTTCAATGAGATTATACTAAGATTGAAAAAACATTTTGCATGTATTAAAAGTTGTATTACTAAGGAAGCAAGATACTATGTATTTTCCATCTAGCCACCATTTCCAATCTAAACTAGAACTTCACACAGGTGAGATAAGAATGTGAGAAAATAGTAACAAATTAACTTTCAAAAAATATATACTTTATATTTTAAAGCCGTTTTAAGCTTACAGAAAAATTGAGCACATAATAGAGAATTTCCATTATTCCCTCTCTGCACACTTTCTGCTATCATTAAAGTCCTACATTTGTGTGAGGCATTTGTTACACTTGATAAGCCAATGTTGATACATTAATTAACCCATCTCTACAGTTTTCACTAGGGTTCACCCCTTATATTTTACAGTTAGATGGGTCTTGACACATGCATATTATTATGTATCCACCATGACAGAATCATACAGGATAGCTTCATCATCCTAAAATTCATTTTGCTCTACCAATTCAACCCTCACCCCTCTCCTCCTGAACCCCTGACAACCAGTTTCATTATCTCTATAGGGTTGCCTTTTCCAAAATGCCACAGAGTTGAAATCATACAGTATGTAACCTTTTCAGACTGGTTTCTTTCATTTAGCAATATGTATTTACTACTACTCTGTGTTTCTTGATGCCTTGACAGCTCATTTCTTTTTATTGGGATGGATAATATTCCAGTGTATGGATGTACCACAGTTTGCTTATCTCAAGTTATACCCCATGGAGGGGGCATCGTAGTTGCTTCCAGTTTTTGTCAGTTATGAATAAAGTTGCTATAAATATTCATGTGTAGGTTTTTGTCTGGATATATATTTCCAATTCATTTAGGTGAGACTTAGCTTTGTAAAAAAAAAACAACTTGACAAAGTGTCCTCTATAATTCATGTAGGTGAAGCCGGGATGGCTCAGTGGGTTGAGCGCTCACTTTGCAGCGCCGGGGACTGGGGATCGAGTCCCGGCCCCGGTCCGTGCGGAACCATGTGCTGGGCTGGGAGCTCCCCCAGTTCAGTTCTCTGTCTGTCTCTGTATCTCTCTCTCTCTCTCTCTGTCAAAAAAAAAATAGATATACATATACATATATATATATATATATATATAATTCATGTACCATATTTGCATTCCCATCAGCAATGAAAGTTACTGTTGGTTGCTCTACCTTCTCGTCAGGATTTGATGTTGTCAGTGTTTTGAATTTTGGACACTCTTAGGTAGTGATAGCTCGTTGTTTTAGTTTGTAATTCTATACTTACACATGATGTTCAATATATTTTCACATATATTTATTTGTCATCTGTAAAACTTCTTTGATTAGATGTCTGTTCAGTTATTTTGTCCATTTTTAATTGGGTTGTTTTCTTATTGTTGAGCTTTATGAGTTCTTTATATATTTTGGATACAAGTCTTTTATGTGGATATGTGTTACTCAAATTTTTTCTTCAGTCCGTGGCTTGTCTTTCTATTTTCTTAAGAATGTCTTTTATACAGCAGAAGTTATTGATTTTAACAAAGTTCATCTTATCAATTTATTTTTCATGTATCATGCTTTTGGTGTTTCCAAAACCAAAACCATTGCTAAACCCAAAGTCACCTATATTTTTCTGCTGTTATCCTCTTACAGGGGTCCTCAAACTACGGCCCGCCGAGGACATTTATCAGGCCCACCAGGTGTTTTTGCTGCCACTGCCTGTCCTGCTTAGCAGCCAACTTGTCCCGGGCCCGCAGTCCGGTCCTCCAATGGTCTGAGGGACAGTGAACTGGCCCCCTGTTTAAAAAGTTTGAGGACCCCGGCTAGAAGTTTTACAGCTTTTCCTTTTCTATTTGGGTTTATAATCAATTTTGTGTTGATTTTTTTTTTGAATAATCCTTTTAAAGATTTATTTTTATTGTTTTTGATACACAGAGAGAGACAGAGACAGAGAGAAACGGGAGGAGCAGAATAGTCCCCATGGTTGCACATCATTGGTTTTTCCACAGTTTCATTCCACAGGTGGGCGCGGGGCTGCACAGGGCAGGCACTGGGCTGGGGTCTCACCCGGTGAGAACCGAACTGGGGGCACTCCCCAGTTCAGCATATGGGTCCACACGGACCGGGGCCGGGATTCGATCCGTGGTCCTCAGGGTTGCAAAGTGAGCGCTTAACCCACTGAGCCATCCTGGTTTCCCATTGTGTTGATTTTTGAGAATGGCATATTGAATGCGTTTAGGTTCATTTTTTTTTTCTTTTCTTTTTTTTTTTTTTTTTTTTTTTTTTTTTTTTTTTTTTTTTTTTTTTTTTTTTTTTTTTTTTTTTGCATGTGGTTATCCAGTACTTCACCATCATTTGCTGAAAATCTTCCTTTCTCTATTAAAATGAGTTGCATGTATTTGTATGGGTCTATTTGTGAGTTGTCTACTCTGTTCTATTGACCTACTTTCTATTTCTTGACCAATACCACTCTGTCTTGATACTGTAGCTTTATATCTTAAATTTGAGTAGTTCCAGCCTTTCAGCTTTGTTTTTCATCAGTATGATGTTGATTACTCTAGGTCTTTTGTCTTCCCATATAAATTTTAAATTCAG
>PVKE010022814.1:14425-25345 GCA_004027555.1 Craseonycteris thonglongyai
GGATCGAATCCCGGCTCCGGCCCAGGCAGGACCCACGTGCTGAACTGGGGAGTTCCCACAGTTTGGTTCTCTAACTGTCTCTGTCTCTGTCTCTCTCTCTATCTGTCAAAAAGTAAAATAGAAATAACTATGCACTGAAGACAAAAAGATAATTTCTCTCTATAAATGTGAAAAGATAAAAAAAAAAAAAAAAAAAATTCAGTTTATCAACATCCACAAAAAAAATTTCTGGGATTCTGATTGGGAGTGTATTGAGTCTTTACCTCAAGTGGGGAAGAATTGATATATTTGATGTTCTGTTCTTAGATGCACACATACTAAAGATTGTTGTTTTCTTGAATAACTAATCCCCAAATAATTGTGCAATGCTCCTCTTTCTCCCTGATAACTTTTCTTGTTCTCTGAAGTCAGCTTTGTCTAAAATTAACATAGCTACTCTAGTTTTCATTAGTGTTAGCATGATATATTTTTACTTTTAACATATTCACTTCAAATGACTCAATACATACATCTTTTCCATTCCTTTGTTGGAAACTGAATGATGCATAGATAAGTGCTGTCTAAACAAAAATCCAGCCATTGTCAATACAATGAGAACAGTTACACGACTGGATATTTTCCGGACAGCCCTTGTATGAGTTTTCAGATTTCTCCGAATTCTGTCTTAAAATAAATAGATAAAATGTTATAAATCATTCAATTTCTTTTCAGAGATGTCATAACACATACTTCAAGAGGAACTGTGATTGAATATATTTACAACTTTCTGTTTTATTCCATAATGATCAACACAGGAACTGGGTATATATTAATATTAGAGCAGTAGATATGAGTTCAGTGCTTGGGATTTGGTCCATAATATAAGCAAAAACTTCACTTAACTCTGGTTATCAAAATAATGTGCTGTATGACTTTTCACTGTGTACCTTTATAGATTTTGTTTATTTACAACAGTGTAAACTGAGCAACAAAAATCATTCAGTCAACCTGGTGTCTGCTGGCCAAGAGTCAAGATTTTTAGTATCTTCCTGGCCTCTGCACCTGTTATTATGAGATACATTCTGACTATTATATTTAGCTTTTGTCTAAGATTTATGCAAATTTTACAAATAACAGTGAACTATATAGTGACTGGAATAATAGTGGATACTATAGGTAAAATTATTTTTGCAAAACTATGAAGAAACAATATAATTTATAAGTGAGAACATTCTTGGGAAATTTATGAAGACATATTAAAGAAACCTGGAATTGTAAGTAAACTTTATTTTATCACAAAATAAAATAATTAAAAAATTTATAACTTGTATGTATTATTATATTTGATAAAATATGATACTTTTGATTAAAATGTCAGATTTTTAAACTTTATACAATCAAAAGTTGAGAACCACTGATAATCGCAAGTTGAAAACTATCATTTATGAAACAGCAAAATAATCCAGCAAATATCAGTTCATTAAAAACTTGTAATGGGTTTTCTTGCACCCAAAGTTACTTAGCCAAATGCCACAAAATCACCCAGGTCCTAGCGTCAGACTCCGCTGCAAATGCCCCGAAGCAAATGTGTGAATCATCCTGTGTCTTTCTGGTGACAGTGGATTTCTTATAGACAGCTTATGATTGGGTATTTCTTTTTTATTCACTCTCTAAGTCTTTATTTTTTAATTGGTATATTTATATCATTCACTTAAAGTGAAATTAATATATATGAATTAATATGCGCCATATTTTTACCAGTTTTCTTTTCATTGCAATAGTTCTTTTTTGTTTTCTCTGGTTTTGACTATTTCATGTTATTTCATATTATTTCATTTTTACTTCTTATTTAGCATATTTTTATACTTTTAAAAAAATGTTGTTACCTTAGAGTTTACAATATACATTTGCAACTAATCAAAGTCGTCTACTTTCAGGTGACACTGTATCACTTAATAGATGGTAAAGGTACCTTAAGAATATCCCCTGTTCCTTTAACACTTCCCTTGCAACACTGTTGTTATTCATCATACTTATCCATAAACTATAATCACCTAATACACTATTGCTATTATTTTGAACAGTTATCCATTAGATCAGTTAGGAATAAGAAAAATTAAATATTTTATGTTACTTGCATTTATCTCTTTTCCAACATTTTTCTTCTTTATGTAATCTGAGTTTATAATCTTGTATATCATTTTACTTAAATGAAGTTTGTTTCTCTAAAAAAACTTTGATCATTTCTTTCAAAGCATTTCTACTGGCAATAAATTCTCTCAGATTTTGTTTGTAAAGTCTTTATATCTTCTCATTTTTGAAAGACAGTATCTCTGGATACAAAATCTTCAGTTTATTTCTTTTTCAATATTTTAAGTATTTCACCTCATTCTCTTCTTGGTTGCATGGCTTCTGAGGAGAACTCCAATATAATTCTTATTCTTGTTTCTTTATTGATAATGTGTCCCCACACCCCCTGGTCTCATACAATATTTTCCCTGTCTTTGTTTTTCTGTCATTTGAATACAATATGACTAGGTATAGATATTTTAGTACTTATCCTGCTTGGTGTTCTCCAAGCTCCCTGAATCTATAATTTTGTGTTTGTCATTAATTTGGCAAAATTCTTAGCCATTATAACTTCAAATAGTTCTTCTGCTCCTTTCTCTCTGTCTTCTCACTCTGGTATCCTCATTATAAGTATGTTAAAATTTTCATAATTACCCCACAGTTTTTTGGCATTCTTTTCCTTTTCCTTTTTTTTTCTCCCCATTTTTTTTTCATATTTATATTTCAGTTTGGAAGGTTTCTATTGACATATCTTTTATCTCAAGGTTTGTTGCCTTGACTGTGTCTAGTCTACTAATAAACCCATTGAAGACATTCTTCATTTTTGTTATAGTGTTTTTATTTTATTTATTTTTATCTACAGCATTTCCTTTGATTCTCTCTTTATATCCCTCTGGTTACATTATCCACCTATTTTTGCATGTTGTCCACTTTTTCCTTTAGAAACTTTACATATTAAACCAATGTTAAATTCCAAAATAATTCCAAATTATTTAACAATTACAAAGTCCCTGTCATCTCTGAATCTGGTTTTGATGCTTCTTTGCCTCCTCAGATTGTGTTTGTATTTGCCTTTTACCTTGCCTTGTAAATGTTTGTTGAAAGCTGCATATGATTTGTTAGGTAATAGTAACTGAGGTAGGTTGGTCATTAGTGTGAGGTTCTATGTTTTTCCGGCTAGGGGTTAAGCTGAGTTTAATGCATATTGTATGAAAATGTCAGAGGTTACAATTTCCTCTAGTGAACTAGTTTCTGTCTCTCCTGCTATGTTGCTGTTTCCCTAGAGATTCCTTCTAAATAATCTGTGTCTTGCAGCTGTTGGAGTTCTAATCCAGCTATTATTTTGAAGCCTTGCTTCTGTGATGATAACATATTAAGGAGGAGAAATGGTTTATAAGCTTATCATGAAATCTTCATTTTTCTTTTTAGTCAGCATGAGTTCTAGGCTGTGAGGTTCAGCACTTTCTTAGCTGTTTTTTCTTCAGCTTTTGTGATAAAGGAAGGCAAGAGGGGACTCTTCTCATCTAATTTCCCTTTCCCTAAGTGAGGTGAGGCTCTGGGATAGGAGAGTTCTTCCAAGGACTTTTTTTTGTTTGTTTGTTTTTGTTTTCCATGCAGAATAGCGAGCTTCCCTCTCCCTGCAGGAAGCATGAGAGAATTTTTCTCTGCTTTTTATCAGAGGGATCTAGTAAGGCTCCTGGAAGTAGAACTCATCAAAGCATGGGACGCCCCTAAGACTGGAGGAGTTTTTAACTCTTAAGCTAATCCATCCATGCTCAGCCTTCCATTAGTCAGTTACAGTTTATGTGTCTGGCTCTAGTAGCTTCTGCTCCTAGGGAACTAGGATTCTCTGTATTTTCTGTCTCCAGATTTCAAAGCAGCAGTTCCCCCTGTAACCTCAATTCTGTTAGATTTAAGAAGCACTGTGGATTTTCAGAAATATTGGTTTTGAGTTTGTTTAGGTTTTTCTAATAAGACAGGATTTTTGTAAGGACAGGATTGACAACTTTTTGATTTAAGATATGGATCAGAAATTGCACAGATAAGTGAATATATTTGATTAAAATGAGAGGTTGAAATTAATGTGTGCAAAGGTCTAATTTTCTGCTCATGGCTGCCTGGTCCCAGTTTGGCTTATGTACTAACTACAACATTAAGATCGTAGCAGGGTGAAAAAGAAAGCGGACACTAAAGGAGGAGGCTGCCTGAAATAGCCATTAAGTAAGCCGGTAGAAATCTCATAGATCTCCCTTCTGTTCCACTGGAAGTTAGGAGGAGCTGTGGGAGGAGGATATATTTAGCACTAATTGACTGAAACTGACAAGAATGGAAGTTCTGCAGGATGGTGTATGAGGGTAATTAGTGGTAATATGCTGTGATTGACAGGGGAGAAACCCTCCTGTCAATTACTTGCACATAAATAAATACAAAAGGGCAAAAGGAGGGGCTTTTTAGACAGGGCTCTTTTGGGGGCAGGGCATTTTGGAACAAGGAAGGTGTTTGCAGGCAGCTAGACCCATCAAGAACAGCAGCGGACTAAGCCTGGCCCTGGGAGCAAAGTTCAAGAAGCTAAGCAGACAGCCAGCAGTGAGGGGACTCAGTGCTGGGGTCACTAAGCTGGAAGACCAGAGATGGCCCCTCTGCTTCTGTAGAAGTCTGAGATCCATCTGAAGGATTGAGTACCAGCTGCCCATGCTTCCCAGAGGATGGTAAGCAGAGGAAGGGCAGAAACAGCTCTCTCTTTTCTGCTTGGGCCTTTTGGATGTTGCTCTCTGCTGCCTCAGAGATCTGTGTGGAAGATCATTCTGTGACCACCAGTCTTCTCCAAAGGACGATACTGTTAAAAGGGAGAAGGGCTCCAGGTGCAGTCTAGGACAGGTCTGGGGGTAGCAGCATGGTTATTTCTCCTTGCATGTTGTATGTAGCTCTGAAATAAAGGCCCCTTTTCTTTCTTCCACCCAACCTCCACCATCTCAAGTAATGGGTACCCTTGTAACAAATGCTTACTCTATGACCCAACTCCTGTGTCAGTCTTGGCTGCACAGTGCAGGCAGCATGAGCAGGGACCCTGTTTCCCTCTAGTAACAGGATGAAAAGATCCTCATTAGCACAAATTGAGGCTAGATTGTGACAGTGAAGCCTCTTCTGGCTGGCCCCACGCCACTGTATCAGAATCTTGCAGTGCCATATATCACTTTCCTCCACTAATAAGTATTTCTCCATACACCTTAATATCTGCCACTTTTTACTGCTTGATTTTCACAACAAACACTAGAGCAATATCTGACACAGACAACATACTGAAAATAAAACAGTGGAAAAGGAGGAAGAAAAAGACAGTCATTCATGGGATATGGTTCAAGAATTTTTTTATATAATAGCACAACAACTTAATCATAGCCAGAGAGCTCTGGGCAGTGGTGAGCAGGCCTGCTTGTGTCTGGAAAGAAGTGTCTCTCCACACTCATTAGGCACACAGGCAACACTGCTGCACTGGGCCAGACAGCATTTGGTCAGTGACCAGACCTTTCTAGCATGACATTAAAGAGCCATCAGACCTTTGCAATGTGCCTGATGGGGTAATATTAACTTTTTATCCCTGGCCAAGAGAACTAGAGAAAAATTATCCCTGGAAACACTCACTACCTAACATACAATGCACAGAGAAATGTGTCTGGAATGTGTAATAATTATTTAAAGCTTTAATAATCTTAGATTTAACTCACTATTCAGCAGGTATATAATCACACTCATTGTTCTTTATCATCAACCAATGTGGGGTATTTATAAGTCTTTGTATAATGTATGTGCATGTGTGTATATGCATGCATATCTTACAAATCACTTTTAAGGTAGTTGAGCTTTAATTGTTTCAGTTTAAAGATATAAGAAAACATCTAAAATAATTTTTGAAGAAAAAATTATTATTATTTATTAACCTAGCATTATTTGATGGACAGAGGGTTTTCATGAATGTCCATATAGATTCATTTAATGACCCCACATAGATTCATTTAATGACCCCACAGATTAGGAATGAGAGGACAGGGCATGTAAGGAAGTGGAGTGGAATGTTTTACCCAAATATCTTATCTGACTAACACCATTGTTCCTTGCCTTTTCATTAATGGTGTTTACTTATGGATTGGAAAATAAGTACTTACTGTGGTAGTTGTGTTTGATAATTCTCTTAAATTTGAATACAATTGCTATTGCCTTTATGGATGGATATAAATTAGATATAGATATAGAAATAGATATAGATGATATAGAGATAGAGACAGAGACAGAGGTAGAGATATATCTCATATTTCCAGCACAAATTACCGAAGTTTAAGGGAGCACAGAATTTTTATCATCTACATAGTTACTTTCATGAGACAGTTCTTTCATTTGGTCCATTTACTTTTTATAGCTTTTTAACACTGATATTTTGACCTAGAATTCTTGAGTATCTCTTAGTTAAAAGAAGACAACAGCCAAAAGACTAATCTTTAAAGTTTAATTTTATCTGCATGGCCAATCACATCTAAACAATATCTCTTGCCTTCTTTATTCTAAAAGCTTTGAATTTAAGGGATGCACCCATTATTTGCAATATAGGAAGGACAAACCTGTATGTATCTTATTTTCTGTAGAATGTAGTATTTTAAAAAGTTTGTCCAAATTTTAAAGTCCACAGTTTATTTTTTCCCCCTTAAATGGCAAGTGCCACAAAATGTTATGTTCACCATCATATTCCCAGTCCTCACTGTTGGGCCTCCAACACAAAGATGCACTAATGTGGCAAAATACCCCCATGGAGGTTAAGTGAGCAAATAAAAATATGAAAGCAGAGAGTAGGTCCGGGAGAGGTGCTGATGGAAATAGCCAAAGGGTGAACAGGTGTGTGGCGGACAATGTGAAGAGTAGCCACTACAGAGGTCAGCAGACTGGAGCTGGCCAGGCTGCTGCTCATCTGCCATCTTGGAGGGGCTCCAGACGTGGACTGTTTGCATTAGTTATATGAGAGACAGTGCCTGAGGCCAAATGATGACCCACACTGATGGCCAGGGCTCCTAATGCTGGGGCAGCAGACCTGCTAGGCCTGCCTCATGATGCTCCACAGCCCCCAATGGCAGACACAGCTGAGTCCTGACCACAGGTGCTACCTCCCTCCTGAGAGAAACATTCTAGGTTAGTGGCTCTATTCCTGTTTCCCCCATAGGCCCTCATTCTCTTGCCTCACATGACTCCACATGAGTCCTCCGTGAGGTGGACAAATCCATTGTTTTAGTCCCCACACAGGTAAATCCTCAAGGTCCAATCGTGCCAGTGCTCAAAGACCTGGTCCAGATCCCATGCGGCCCCGCCTGCATCTTGGTGACTCCCTTAGGTAGGTCTTTGTTACTATAGTCACTGCTTGTGTGTCTCTAGTGTCTACATGGCATCCATGGTTGGCAGGACACCAGCGATTACCCTTATAACATCACTCTATTCAGTGAAGTGGTTAAGTCCTGTAATGGGTTGGTGCCTGCCAGGCTATAGCTCATTTACACCTCACAGTTGCCCTAATACTATTAACCCCACTTTACAGATGCAGGTACTGGGGCTTAGGCAAGTTAATCATCTGCTCAATGTTGTGAGTCTAGGAAGCAGCAGAGGTGAGATTTGAATACATGATCCTTTGAACATCCTCACTACCGTGCTGTGCTGCTACTGATTTCATCTGCCTAAGTGCACATGCTGCCGATACTTCCTTCCCTGGCAGCCTCCCACCGGAGGCTCAGTCCTGGCTTCTGGGGAAGCTTCCTTCTCCAGTTGCCTCCACAGCCCTGACTGCCATGGGCCAGAGGCTTCAGGCTGTGGTGGTTAAAAATGTGGATGTCTGGAGAAAGACACCTGGTCTCTCTGGTCCCTGTTGTTTCTTTCTGAGAACTTTGAGAAGCCAGGCGCCTTGCTGACATTTCTGAGGTAAAAGGTGGGCTTTTGAAAAGATACGACCAGTTGCTAGAAGGTCTAAGTATAAGACAGACTTGGAGCCCATGCTATTTTGTCAACATCAGTGGCATCAGAAGACGTGAGCAGTTTGTTCT
Source organism: Craseonycteris thonglongyai (assembly GCA_004027555.1). Taxonomy (NCBI): domain Eukaryota; kingdom Metazoa; phylum Chordata; class Mammalia; order Chiroptera; family Craseonycteridae; genus Craseonycteris; species Craseonycteris thonglongyai. Next base: position 22,549 of record PVKE010022814.1, read on the forward strand.
GGGCTCTCATTGACATGAAAGTCCAGCCAAAGCAGACATTCAGCTCCATTTTCTTATCCCCATTATAGAGATCTCGGGGGGCCTAGCTCTCCTTTGTCTCATGGGAGAAAAACCATGTCTCTGGATGATTAGGTTTTGGACAGAGGAAAGCCTTGGCTGCCTTAGACAGTCCCCACCCAGAAAACCATGGACTACTCTGGTGACAAAGCCACAGGAACAAAAACCTTGAGCTCCTTGGTACTTTCTCAGATTACAGATGGAGCGAACCATCCTATTATAGGCTAGACCCTTTATCAGAGTATAGTGTAGTTTTAAATATTCACTGGCAAGCTCATTCTTATGGCTTCCATTTTATTAATGAGAAGACTCTGGCTCAATGAGGCTAGGAAACTTGCTGAAGGTCACTCCGAATTGAGTGTTTAGAGCAGTATTACTATGCATCTGTGCTTGCCTCCCTGTGTTCTTTCCACTCTGCCACACATGTCTGAAAGTTCTGAAAGTTTTCTTGGCTTGGTTTTGAGGAATGTGAACAAATTCCTGTCTGGTATATTTTATGAAAGCAAAATTCCACTTATAAAGTTAAACAGACTAACCCCAGGAAAGGGGGTAGGGGTGGGGGTGAAATTCCTGTGTCTTTGGATTAGCAATGGTTCTTTTGTTTGTGTTTGGGGTAGGGAAAAAACATTTATCTACCTTCTCTCCATGGACTCTATGCTCCTCAGATTATTGCCTAGCAAGAATAGAAGAAAACAGTTTGAATTCCAGATTAAACAATTCAAATATAGCAAAATTTTAGTTACTTTCACTTATGGGGAGAATCTATTAGGTAAACAGAACTACATAAGGCTCGAAAGTGAGTCTTATTTCGTTGTGGGATGCCTTCTGGGTCATTCAGTAGTACTTACTGAAATTTTATGACTGTTCCATGAACAAGTAGAATCATTTGATGAGCAGAACATAAAATAGAAGAATATTTATACAATATAGATTTATTTTGACTTCAATAAAAGGACTGATTTTAGAATATATTTATAATCAGCTGGAATTTTGTCTTTTTCTTATTTAAGTTTGTGGCAGATACTGTTAGCCATCCCTCCAGAATTCTCCCCCTTTTCCTGGGCACATGGCCGCTCAGCTGGAGAATATATTTTCTGGAATTTCCTGCAAGTAGGTGTGACCCTTTGACAAAGTTCTCCCTGATTTGGGGCAACTTTCAAGCCATCTATAAAAATGCTTTCCCTGGCCTCATTTTCCCCTTCCTTTTCACCACCTAGTAATAGAAAAGATATGGCCAAACTTGGAAATTATGTACTGAGGACGGCAGAACCACCACACATGCCGGTACTTCAGAATGATGTCATGGGCAGAGCTCATCCACTCTATCCACCCAGGACTATCACTTCAGAAAGAAATCAATTTATATCTTGCTTTCACAACTGCATTTTTGCATTCTATCTTATAAGCTTACTACGCACTCTCCACCCCCGCCAACACACACTATTACAGGGACAAATATTCACAGTAACTTATGTTCCACAGACACTCAGACATTTTAGGATTTCCCACAAATACCTGACACAAAATTGATAGTCCAGGGAAATAAAACAAAGCAGAGTTTTAAAAAGCTTTCCATAAAACAGGTCTTTTTTTCCTCACAAAAACCAGTCTATTAACTGTGCCCTAAATTACTGGCATACTGAACCACAGGAATTCATACTTCATACATACTCTTTGCCCAAAGAATGAATTCTAACCATAGATCTAAAATAACAAGGTAAAATTAACAATTTAATGTCACATAAAGACTTGCTTAAGATTCTCTGAAATGTTCAAAGGAGGTACTCTAAACATAAGATTGTTACTTTTAAATATGGGGTTTAGGTTTCCTGACTAAAGGTATGGTTCAACAACATGAAGCAATAAATTATTTCTTAAGGACAAGAGTTATACTTTCATTTATCTCATTTCAGTATTCTTAAAAAAACTTGCCCAAAGAGTTATTTCTTACTGAAAATTGTTAAGCTATAGGCAAAGTCCCAATAATAACACACACACACACACACACACACACACACACACACACACACACACACCAACATTTCTAGTCAGCTACATCCACAGAAATTCACATACTTTAAGGCAGGGGTTCCCAACCTTTTTATACCCTAGGGCGCATTCTAAAATATCGGTAGGGCAGCGGACACCAGCTATTTCTAAGGATATTTACTATTGAACAAGAATAAAAAATAATAAACAAAAACAATTTTAAAATAATAAATTTATTGTACAAATTATATACACACAAAGAAACATATATACAAAACGTAATACAAAGTAAATAAAAAACATACGTATAATAAAATCATTTAAACATAAAAGAAAACAAAAAAAAACAATCTGTCAGTGTGATCTTTGGCATTGTATTTCATTGGCCAGTGCCTCGTAATTAGGAGAGTATGACGACAACCTTGTTAGCAAACAGTTATTAAGATGCTCATCAGTAAGTCGAGATCTATATCGTGATTTTATTAAATTCATGTTTGAAAACAAAGATTCGCATAAATACGTTGACCCGAAAAACGATTTGATTTTATATGTCGCTTTTTAAAAAAATGGGAACCTTTCTTTGTCGACTATGTTCCATAAGTCCTCTGATATTAAGGATTTTAGCAAAATATCGTTCTTAAGGTTCAAAATTTCTAACTCTAGTTCTTCTGCTTTCCCCTGAACAAGGTCTGCAATACATGTGGCTAGTTCTATTCCATTTATTTGGCAAGTAAAAGGATTGATACAGAAG
>PVKE010022815.1:0-25228 GCA_004027555.1 Craseonycteris thonglongyai
TGCTGAACTGGGAGCTCCCCTAGTTCAGTTCTCTCTCTGTCTCTGTTTCTGTATCTCTCTCTGTCAAAATAAATAAATAAATAAAAATATATTTTAAAAAAAAAAATGAAGGATACCATAACTAAAATTCAGAATGCAACAGAAGAAACCACTAGCAGGGTAGATGAGGCAGAAGATTGAATTAAAAATTTGGAAGACAAGGTAGAAGAGAACAGCCAATCAGAAAAGAAAAAAGAATCCAAAAAAATGAGGGTAATTTAAGGGGCCTCTGGGACAACAAGTATAACAACATTCACATCATAGGAGTACCAGAAGAAGAAGAGAGAAAGCAAGAAATTGAAAACTTATTTGAAGAAATAATGACTGAAAACTTTGGTAAACTGGCAAAGAAAATAGACATGCAAGCACAGGAAACACAGAGTCCCAAACAAGATGAAACCAAATAGGCCCATACCAGGGTACATTATAATTAAAAGGCAAAGGTTAAAAACAAAGAGAGAATCCTGAAAGCAGAAAGAGAAAAGCAACTGGTAACTTGTAAGGGAGTTCCCATAAAACTGTCAGCTGATTTCTCAACAGAAACTTTATAGGCCAGAAGGGTATGGCAGAAAATATTCAATGTAATGAAAAGCAAGCACCTACAACCAAGATTATTCTACTCAACAATACTATCATTCAAAATCAAAGAGCAAATAAAGAGCTTCCCAGACAAGAAAAAGCCAAAATTATAAGAAATATTAGAGGGACTACTTTAAGACAGGGGGATGGGGGGGGGGCGTTAAAATTACAAATAAAATGTCAATAGCTACATATCTATCTATAGGTACCTTCAATTTAAAAGGATTAAAAGCTCCAAACAAAATATATGGAGGGTATTGTGCTGAGTGGAGTGTCAGACAGAGAAAGACAGATACAATTTGACTTCACTTATTTGTGGAATCTAAAGAACAAAATAAATGAACAAAACAAAAAAACTCACATACAGAAAACATTTGGATAGTTGCCAGATGGGAGAGGATTTGGTGGTGTGAGTGTAAAAAGGATAAGGGGTTAAGAAGAACAAATTGGTTGTTACAAAGTAGTTATGGGAATATAGGGTATAGCATAAGGAATATAGTCAGTAATGATAATAACTATGTATGGTGTCAGGTGGGTATGAGATTTGTTGAGGTGACAGCTAGGAGAGTGTTGGGGGCAGCATGAAAAAGAGAAAGGATTAAGAAGTACAAATTGGTAGTTACAAAACAGTCATGGGCATATAAAATAAAGCATAGGGAATATAGTCAATAATATGGTAATACCTATGTATAGTGCCAGGTGGGTATTAGACTAGTCAGGGGATCAACTTCTTAAATTATATAAATGTCTAACCATTATGCTAAACATCTAAAATTAATATAACATAATATTAAATTTTTTTTTAATGAAGAGGTGGTACATATACACAGTGGAATATTACTCAGTCATAAAAAAAAAAGAATGAAATCCTGCCAGTTGTGTCTAGGTTGGACCTAGAGGGTATCATGATGAGTGTAGTAAGCCAGTCAGAGAAAGACAGATATAATATGATTACACTTATCTGTGAAATCTAAAGAAATAAAGAAACAAACTCATAGATAGAGAGAACATTCTGATTGTTGTTAGATAGGAGGGGGTTTGGGTGGGTGAGTGAAAAAGGGGAAGGGATTAAGAAGTACAAATTCATAGTCACAGGATGTAAAGTACTGCATGGGACACATACAGTCAATAATACTATTATAATAACTATGTATAGTGTCAGATGGGTGCCAGATTTATTGAGGTGATGACTTTGTAAGTTAGTCATCACTATGAAACTAATATTGTATATCAAATGTATTGAAAAGTAAAAAACAATAATAAATTAAGAAAAAATTAAATAAGCATCAACTTATATATTTTAATAATTACAGTCACATATTACCAATAGTTAATATGAGTATCTCAAGGAAAAGTATACATTTGGGGTTAGGGTTCTCTTACTAAACTGAGATGTCAATTCATTCTATCAACTAAGTTTTCTTCATGGTTTTCAATGCTTTGGCTCATTCCTTATCAGATCATACAATGTAATGGCTGTTTTTACTTCACAATGTCATTGAAGAAGTATTTATCCTAGAAGTAAAAGTATAGTATCAGCATTTCATTTTCTTGTGATGTGCCTAGGCTTGCTTTTATCATCTTGAATCTATAGTGTACTCATTTATTTGTTTTAATTGATTGACTTGCAGAACACATTTCAAGCCATTTGTCCATTTTGTGAAGATCAATTTAGTTCAAGCTTGTCCAACCCACAGCCCATGGGCCACATGCAGCCCAGGACAGCTTTGAATGCAACCCAACATAGAACTGTAAACTGTCTTAAAAAATATGAGATTTTTTGCTATTTTATTTTTTAGTTCATCAGCTATCATTAGTGGTCATGTACTTTACGTGTGGCCCAAAACAATTCTTCTCCCAAGGTGGCCTGGAGAAGCCAAAAGGTTGGACAACCCTGGTTTAGTCAAAAAGACATATATAATTGTAGTTACCTATAGCACATGTAACATGGCATGCTAAAACCAAGTGGGGGCACTAATGACAAGCCCTTTCAGCTATGAAACACCCTTCTTTACTCAGCACTTTGCCTGGCTTAGAAGGCAGAGGACCTGTTGACACATAGCCCAAATCTATACAGGCATATATCAGATATTAGTAAAAATTAATTCCTTCTTCTCATTTTTTAATAAAAATCAATAAACAGAGGTTCTAACATATTCCTCCTGAACCTTATTGGATTGTTCTGCTCACCTCCCAGGGATTCTCCCCATATTCCATGAACACCCTTCATTCCAAAACTGCAGCTGTGCACTCAGAGCAATCAGGGATTCATTCCAGATCTGCTGTCTGAACCCATTTGAGAGTTTTGAGGACAAGGTTCCGAGTAGTGTTCTTGGGAAGATAAATACTGGAACTTTGTTTGCTGAGATTTGTCTCAGGAAGATGGGGGCACACCTGCCCTGAGAGATGCTGATCTCCTTCTCTGAAGGGATTGCACCCTGCTGGTGGATCATAGGTTTAAATGTTAACTTGATGTGCAAGGAGAGAAAGAAGGCTGGGGAATACTGTAGGGGAGTTCTTTTCTCAGGCTTCAGGTCTCATGCAGAGAGATAGCCATTAGTAATATTCTTGAATAAAGCAGAGTATATTGTAGAGTAGATTAATTAGAGAAGCACAGAAGCTGATACTTGTTGCTCAGCCCTTTACTTTCTCTTCAGTACATACCTGGTCCACAAATGAGACACTCAGGTATAGGAGGCAGTTTCCACCCCTACTGGGGAATACATCAGAGGGGCCTTTCTGCACAACAAAAGGAAGCTTTAACTGTGCTTTCTGGAGGGAAAATGACACTTAAAGGAAACTTTAGTCAGATGGTTCTGCATTAAATAACAACCCACAATCTCAATACCACAACAGATAATAGTTAATTTCTTATTCACACAAAGTCCACTGTAGATTTCAACGATTCTGCTGTGCAGCTCTCTGCCATGTGGTGAAGAGTAATCTGGACCCATCTACCCTGTGGGTTCATCATCAAAACATAAGGCCCCATGTTCATAGCAACAGAGAAAAACAACACACCTTTCATCCTTCAAACTAAAGGAATAATTGCACTTCTATTCACAGTGCTTTGAATGTCACAGGGCATTTTTGAAACAGACCACAAGAATAAACTATTAAGTGTTAAAACTTTTATGATCACCATCATCATCACCATCATCATAACTATTAATTTGTGACATGCACTACAGATATTCTTGCAATGCATATCACTCCTCTCAGGTGATAAATACATTTCTTCATCAATACGACTATTTAAAGTGGCATGTTCAACTATTCTTCTGCATTTATTGCCAATGTGGTCTGATTTCTGCATTGTTACAATGACTGCCCAAATACAGATTCTGCACTGGAAATGTCACACTATTGGGAATCCCTCTGAGGGAACGTGTTGAAGGTCCCTCTTAAATGCCAATATATTGCCTTGGAAAAAAGAGTTTAACATAGAGATTTTAGTAATTTTAATACAAAGTCAAGTGGTCCTAATAGAGATCAGGGTCTGTGTGGTGTTTTCAGACATCATTTCTGACACCAAATGTGTGCATTTTTTTTCCCTAAAACCAACCAATTCTCCAATGCCAGCTATATTTCCAGCAATTCAATTTAATTCAATTCAATTCACTTTGCTTCAATTCTGACATCCAGAGCTAGCAGAGATCCCCACAGGTTAAGAAATCAGTCCCACAAGACTGCCACCAGTTCAGATACCAGACTCAAGTGGGATTTACCCAGGCTACACACACTTCTGCCTGGCCAACTACAAATTCGAGAGTTCCCACGACCTTCCCCCAAGGTTAAATAATTTGCCAGAACAACACACAGATCTCAGTAAAGTGATAAATTTATTATGACAGTTTATTATACTCGTAAAGAAAGCAAATGAATGACCATATGAGAAGGTACATAGGGTGAGGTCCAAAAGGTTTCCAAGTATAGGAGCCTCTGAACTCTTAGAGACAGGATATACACCCTCTCCCAGCACATGAATGTGTTCACATACTTGGAAGCCCCCTGAACCCCACTGTTTAGAGGTTTTTATGAAAGTTTCTTTATATAGGCATGATTGATTAAGTCATTGGCCAATGATGACTGATCCCAATCTCCAGCCCCTCTCCTCTCCCTGGAGCTCAGGAGTGGCTGAAAGTTCCAATTGTCAAATCATAGCTTGATATTTTCTGACAACTGATCCCATCCTGAAACTACTCCCATCCTCTCACCCTTTTCTCCCCCAATTCCTCCACCTTCTCCTAGGAATCATCTCATTAGTATACAAAAGACACTCATCATTCAGGAGATGCCAAGTGTTGCTAGGAACCAAAGAGAAAGGTCAAATAATTGTTTTTCTTATTATAATACAGGGTCTAAAGGCATTATGCTAAGGGAGAAAACTCCAGAGCATGTAGTGATGCCCATAGCACAAGGGTAGAATAGACAAAGGGTACCTCAGTGTGGGCTGCTGGAGTGCTTGAGAACCATGGAATCCTGCCAACATGTGCTAGAAAGGCAAGGCATGTGGCTGACAGATGAATGCAAAGGACATCCTACCAAAGGCTGCCTATAATAGAAAAGTTGTAGTTCCAATCCTTCTTGACTAATTAGCCCTGTATTCTATAAAACATCAGAACTGAACATAGCAGAACTCAGAATCCCATTTATGTGAAACACTACAGGTCCTTCAGAGAATTCCATTCTAAGACAGTATACATTTGTTTCTTCAAAAGCAAACTGGCTACTATCACTTTGAAGAATAAATAATGAATATAAGCATTTATTTTAAAACTATACTATAAGGGAAGTAAGTATAATGAAAGCCAGAAGTGTGAGGAGTGTATGTATTATATATATGTGAGAATGACACACACACAGAGAGAATGGGTTATCTGGGACTACAGAATTGTAAAGAACTTTGACAATTTCTAATTGATGTCTTTTTCCTGGAAGCCAGAACACTCTGTAACTAGTTTAGGTGAGTGATATGGGCAATTATGTTGAATTGAGTAACTAATTAGGTACTTCCATTTTAAATGATATATAGTCATGAAGCCACTTTAAGAGAATGAGGGGAAATTTTTTTTTTTTTGCCTGTCCTCAACACTCTAAATATATGAGATAATATCTAAATGATGAAAACAAAATGTTTTTAAAAGATAACATGAAGGAATTCAATAATACACAAACTACATATTATCTGTTAGTAAGTGGAAAGAAAAATGTTTATCACTTTTAGGTAAACATTCTTCCTTAGGAGACCAGTATGTGAAGGTGTCCTTGTGCTGTATCCATGGGGGACTTCACAATCATATTCAGGGGCTCACATAGTCCCTTCACAAAATGTTTCCCTATAGTAGAGGGCAATAAGCAAAATGTGCTTATTGCCCTCTACTATAATTTCCAGACCTATAACTAAAATGAACATATCGGGGATGTCAAGATGGCTCAGCAAGTTGAGTGCTTGCTTTGCAGCCCCAGGGTCCAAGGATCAAATCCTGGCTCCTGCCCATGTGGATCCATATGCTGAACTGGGTGTGCCCCCAGTTTAGTTCTTGCTGGGGTCCTTGCGGGAGTCCCCTGGCCCAGTTCCTGTCCTGTGTGGCCCCCGCCCACCTGTGTGGAACAAAGCCGTGTTGAAAACTGATGATGTATGTCTATGGAGACTGCTCTGAGCCCTCCCCCTTCTCTCTCTCTCTGTAAAAAAAAAAAAAAAAAAAAAAAAAAAAAAAAAATTAAATACCTCTGGGATAAATAGAATACAGCCACATTTCATGTCCCTCAGACTGATCACTGCCCCACAAAAAAAGGATTGGGTGCCTTTAAGAGAAAAATGAGGGCCTCTTAGAAACTTTGGTCATGGCTTAAAAAACACATCTGCTGAAAACCAATAGAAGTCTTGATTTTTGTGTTGTTCTTTCCACTCCCAGGCTGAATCTGCCAAATATTCATCATCACTGCACTCTACCCTCACGACTCCCTCATTTCTACCTCTCCCTTCATCCCTTGATCCTGACCTTAACCCTGGTGAACTTGCTTCACTCCCTTAACATCTGTTCCCAGTTTTATATTTCTAATGCAATTACATCACTGGTTTGATTTTGCTTTCTTTCTTACACTGATAGAAAAGAGGCAACACTGGTCTCCTGTGATCACAGGATAGGTATTAGAATTTACACAAAGTAAAGGAGCCTGGACCAAGAGATGAAAGAGATCTAGAAGAACTGAAATCTCCATCCATGACACCATACAGATCTGCTGATGCACTCCCATTATATTAGTTTCTCATTCTACAATACATAGCTTTTTTTAACATGGAAATATTAATAATAACGGTAATATAAAGAGAATTGCTTTTGTGGGTAATTGAGTTGCCCAGGACTGACTGAGCCTCTAAATTGCCCAAGTCCAAGGGTTTCATTTCTATCATGATTTATGTGAATGGTGCCCCCTGGAGTTGTACAGGGCACAGTATATGTAATTATATGCAGTAATTATAGGCAAGAGAATAAGACATTCATTGTAGATGTAAATTTTACGGTTTGAATCAAAAGATACAAATAAAACTCCTCCTCATATTCCACATAAAACTAAAAAGGCCAACTGTCAACTTTAAGAAACTTCCCCTTTACAAACAACACGCTATTCAACTCCTGGATTTTTTAGCCTGTCTCTGTCACATTATGAGATCTGGAACACCTTGAAGATTCATTATATATTGTTAAATACATCTATCTTAAAACTTTTGTTGATCGTATGATTCCAGCCATACCATCCAGGCCCAGAGAGATTAAACGGCTTTTTAAATGTCACAAATTGTATTAACTATGTCAGAGCAAGAAGCCAGGTCACCAGTACTCTGAAGACATTCCCAACAGATTCTGAAGGTTTTGAGATGAGTTAACCACTTATTTAGTTTTGTTCCTCCCGGGAAAAGTGCAATTGTTAGAGCAAAGTTGGTTAGTAAATAACAGTAATTAAGAGAACATGCTAATACACTTGCAAAGAATTAAGTTGTAAGCGCATGCTCAGGAATTATTAAGATTAGGCTCTGATAGAGGTCCCATCATTACTAGATATGTAACCACAGCAAATTACTTAAACTCTATGCCTCAGTTTTTTAATATGTAAAAGAGGATAATAAAAGAATAGAAACACTTGAGCAGAACTCAGTAGGTAGTATGAATACAAGCAGTATTAGCTTGTATTATCACTTACCAAGTATTAAGATGATCTGGGTAAAGCCTAAGAGCTAAATATTTATTTACATTTATTGTCAATACTATATTATTCCATCTTGTAGGTAATTTTATTTACTGAAATGGATTCAAATATCACTTGAATTCAAATGATTCTTTCTTCAATATGTACCACTGAACAAACCACTCAGCAAGCTCACAGTTTAGTAAGGAAGAAGAATAATTTAAATATGGTAAATGTATCAAGAGACACAGTGTAAAGCCATGTGGCACAAATGAAGCCTAATTAACTCTAAAGTTAATGCCTGTGACACTTATATGATATATACTATCTCATATATATTGTACACATTTTCATTCATATATATATAAACCTAGCCTATATCCTATAAACAACAAAATTAAATTTACAAATTTGTGCTGGTATCTTTTCATTATTTTAGATCCAAAGGTCATTCAGTATAAGGGCCTGATCTCTACGTTTAGTTGTTTATTTCACATTTATGTTAGTTCTGTTTGTTTAAAATTTTCCTTTCTATGAGTAGCCTCAGGCCTAGAAAAACAATGGCTTTATCTTTCCTATGAGTGTTTAAAATTTGAGTAGTTAGCTATCCAATTCATAAAAAGCAAAAAACATTCTGAGTCCTCCCTAAATGACCCTATTCTGATAAAAATCCTTTGAATGGAGAATATCAGAAATGGATCTTGGCATTATAGAACACATTTTCTCTTAACATCTAGCATCTTAACTTGTGTCATGCATCTCTTGCAGCTAAATAAATGTTTAACTCAACAAGTATTTTCTTAGTACTCTTACTTACAAGACATTGTGTTGGGTGACACAAAGCTATCAAGATGATCAAGGTCCATTCAAGGACTATGCGGAATGGTAGAAGATATTGAGGGTGAAAGTGAACAGTTAACAAAGTAGAATGGGCTAATGATTGCAAGAGAAATATCAAGATTTGTGATCATGGAGGAAGATGTGTTTGATTATTACATAGAGGGAGAGAGTGAGCTTCAGAAAGATGGGGCATTGGAGCCACCTTAGAGGGTGGGAAGGGCTTTGACAGGTGGAGAAAGGAAAGAAAAGACACTGCTCACTTTGCTGGCAAAGGAAGCCCTCTGCACAGAGGCCTGGAGAGCAGATTAAAAGAGAAAACTGAGTATTCTCACCTGCTAGGTTAACTCGCAGGACACGGGAGTGGAGCCAGAACTTTAAAAGTTAACTGAATAAGCTTCATTATGCTTCATTATGCTCTAAAAGGCTTTACCCTATTCTGCAGGTTGTGGAAAGTTATAACAGATGTTGGGTGTAACAGAGTGACATAGAGTCATATACATTTGAGGTTCTCAGGGTGGAAGATGCAACCAAACAGACCTCAGTCTGAACCCCAGCTCTGGTCCACTAATGAAATATTTAATTTCTCCAGGTCTTGATTTCTCCATCTGCAGAATGGAAATAATAAATGACACCTAATCATGGGGTTTTTATGAGATGTAATTAAAAGGAGACATGTAAAAGAAATTAGTACAGTGGCTCCTATAGAGTACATATTAAATAGATGATTAAGATGACAGTAATTATGATGGTACAAGAGGAGAAGGAGAAAAACCAGAAAAACTTGTTGACAACAAAGATAATGTTTGAATTCATTTTTATGTCTCAGAACTTAGTATAAAGCCGGGTATGTTACAAACACAGTATTTCTTGGATTAGAGGTGTCCAATCTTTTCATTTCCCTGTGCCACATTGGAAGAATTGTCTTGGGCCACACATAAAATACACTGACACTTAACAATAACTAATGAGCTAAAAAAAGAGAGGGGGGGGGGAGAGAGAGAGAGAGAGGGTTCACAAAAATGCTCATAATGTTTTCAGAATGTATGTTGGCCCATATTCGAAGTTGTCATGGACTGCATATTGAACATGCCTGGATTATACTAAAGAACAAGTTTATCCCACAGAACCATAGGTGTATTGTTTCACATCTTCACCAGCCTTAGGGAAATGAGGGGAAAACAAATGTGAATAGTAGGAAGCAGCCGGAAGAAGAAAAATGTAGAGTAGCTAATTTGGAGTACTTATTAGAAAAAACTACGTGATGAGAATAATTACTAATTATGCCAACCAAGTTTATTATCTTTCTATCACAATTAGGAGAAAAATGCCTAGGTCAGTGAAAACCACAAAGCTGAAATAGAAAACCTGGCACCCTTGAGAGGTAATTGGATGTTCTTACTGGGTTCCCTCTCATTAGATTTGATGTAATTGTTTTTAAAACATCAAGACATAATGACAAGTATGTATTTCAATAAAACCCTGATGCTATAATCAAAAGAACATTCAAAATTCACAGTAAAATTACAGTCCTGTTATATCTAAGTTAGCTGCTCATTTTAGTTACTAACTCTAATCTGTTACCTTGCAATACACATGCAGTGTTTTTCTACCATGACTGAATCATAACCAGACTCATGACTCTGGGAAAAGTTCTGCAATAACATTTCAACAAGGGTTGTATGATGTGTGCATGCAATAACAATTTGCCTACAGATTCACTGGAGCCCAGTGTGCATATTGTCACATCAGATGGGACAAAAGGGCAATACCACTTGATTCATTCAAGCAATAGGCTGCCTGACACTTGCTGCTCGCTCTTCCTACTTATTTGGGACAAGGGGGAATTCGAAAGCATGACATGTCTTTGCACTCAAAAACCTGACTTCAAAGTCCCCCGTTCTGTTTTGGACAACTTCTGAGGGATTAACCAAGACGATCCCTAGTTTGCATTCTTCCACCCACCACAATGAAAAAACTTCAAAAGAGTCCAAAATGCAGTTGGCCTCACAGTATTCAAAATGTTGTGCATAAGGGGTCTTAAGAGGAAATAGCTTTGAAAAGACAGCCATCAAGTGCTCCTGGGGCAGGCCAGAGAAAGAAAAGGTTCTGTCTGGAGGCAGCTGGCCCATCCAGCTGCGGAGGGAAGCGGCATGATGGATGGCTTCCACTGGAGACAATAGACGACCATGAGGGACAAGTCTTTGTTCCCGGGTTCTGAACCCTCTCCTTTGACCTGCCCCACTGACCTGTGTGCTTGTGCATGTGGCAGAGACGCCTAGACCCTTGCAAGTTAAGGCCCAGCAGGATTGCTCATGCGAAGAGCCCACTGCCTGCTGCCCCCTTCCCCCCCACCTCCGCCCATTTCCACACAGTCTGGTCAGATGGTGACAGAGTTGGAAGGGAATCCTGTACTACAGAGGACAAGCATTCCAATCTGCAACCTCCTTCCAGGATTAGCACAAATCAATTGCACAGATAACAGTTAGGGGATGGGGGAAAGCTCTTGTTCTTCTCCAGAAGGGAGAGTAAATAATCATACCCTGGTGGTTGTTTAAAACATAATTAATTTGTGTTCCCAGGGACATTTTCCAATGTAAAGTAGAAAAAGGGCAGATCTAAGAATCTGGTGAGAATCAGCATATTCCTCCCACATGTGCACATTTCTGGTCAGCTTTGTGGGTGTGAAGGGCAAGCCTGAGCCCGCGATATCTCTGCATGCCTCATCCACTCTGGCCCCAGGATCCTCCTCCATAAAACATGCTAATACGTCCTACCCTTCCTAGTCATGAGAGACTCGCTGGGACTAGTGAACTTAAAAACACTGTGGAGAAGGAAAAATACTGATCCCGCTCATATATAGAATATTAAAAAGTGGAATTCATAGAAGCAGATAATAGAGTGGTGGCTACCATGCACCATGAATAGGGGGTTGGGGGAAATGGGGAGAAGTTTGTCAAAGACAACACATTTGTTATGTAAGATGAATAAATGCTAGAGATCTAATGTATATCATAATGACTAGGTATTATTAATAATACCATATTGTGTACTGGAAATTTGCTAAGACAGGAGAGTTCAGGTGTTCTCACTATTCAAAAAAAAAGGTAACTGTAAGAAGGTGAATACATTATTTACTTTGACTGTAATAATCATTTCATTATGCATACCATGTTATACACATTAAGATATATTATTTTATTTTTAATTATTAAATTATTTTTTAAATAAAGCAAATGCAAGTTAAAAAAATGTAAGAACACAGAGGGACTCATCTAATGACACACAATGCACAACATGTCACAAATCACTGCAATCATCTGTGAACAACCAAGTTTGGTGATAAGAATAATCACTACAGTTTACTGCATAGCTACTTCATGTCAGCTGACAAGGGCAGCACTAAACTCAAGCATGACTAAGCCTCATAACTGTATAAGAGAGTATAATTATTATTAATCTCACTTTACACATGAGAAGACGCAGGCTCACAGGTGTTAAGTAATCTGCCCCAGGTCATGCAGCTCTTAAACTGGAGAGTTAGGTTTGTGCTTAGTTCATCTGCCTGAAAGCCTCCACTCCTCTCACTGTGTGTGTTGTCTGTGTCGCACTCCATAGCCCCTGAGACTGCCCTGGAGCTCTAGTTCAGGTCCACAAAGCACTTTCTACCCAGAGCACCTGTTCAGTGTCAATGTCAGGACAAGCCTCCACACATTGATCCACTGATCCCTTCCCCCCAGCTCCATGCCTTCATCTCAGTGACTCTGGAGTCCTCACAGATGTACCCTCTCTACTTGAAGCTACCAAAAAGCACACACATCCTCTTTCCTGATCCCACCTGTCAACCAGCATATCGGGTAATTTGACCTTACCCAGTCACGCACCTGGAAACAACGCTCTTCTCCAGTCTTCTTCCTCTACCTCCACTCCTACAGCACACACCCAAGTTCAGATCTTTATTATACAGTTGACCTTTGAAAAACACAGGCTTGAACTGCAAGGGTCCATTTATGCGTAGAATTTTCTCAGTAAACACATTCGGCCCTCTGGATCCACAGGTTTTGCATTCCCAGATTCAACCAACACAACACAGGCTGCAGACAGTATTTTTGCATTCGCAACCGCAGATTCCCAACCGCGGATTCCCGTGTTTTCCATCTGCAGTTGGCTGAATCTGCGGATGTGAAGTGCCGACTAAATAGTAAAACAGTTATATGTGGATTATCGAGGGACAACTGTATGCTATATGGGACAACTGTATGCTATATGTGTCGTTACTATAACATCCCATCTTATTTATCCTAAAAATAGGTCTAACATTACTTCCTGAAGTATGGTTGGGACACTGTCACTACCTTGCTCAGAAAATAGTCACTCCCTGTTATCCCGACAACGGACCCTAGATTCTTTAATGAGCATCCAAGACTCTCCTTGATTTGACATTAGTCTTCATTCTGAGACAACACCCCCAGTTTTCCCCCCATCACACACGTTAATCTACTACCAAAACCAGCTAGTCAGAATTGACTGGGCAGGATTTGCTAGGACAAGCTCTGGATACCAGACAGATATTTCGTGGCTGAGGGGTGTCTGGCTGCTGTAACTGCAGACATCTGGGCTGGCAAGTGGCCTGGAGCAGAGAGAGGGGTCTTGCCAAAGCAGTCACACCAGACATAGGACCCACGTTCCATATCTGCTGAAAACAAGGTATGTTCTTGGGTCTTGGGAAATTTGAACACCAGACAAGATAGAAGCCAGACAGAGGGAAGAAGGGAGAAAGGCTAGAGGGGAATTGCCTTTCAAGGTGGCGTTTGAACCAAAGACTCAGGTAAGAGTCCAGGTGTTCTATAAGAATGACAAGGCAGAGCTGAAGTGGTAATAAGACAGGCAGATGTAGAGCTGCCAGGTAGCTTGCCTCAGTACCTTAAATTTTTCTTAACTTAGCATTGTGGTGCTTGTAGATTTGTTTTGTTTAATTGTACTTAGGTTTAAGCTACTGTAGTCAATTACAGGCATACTCCACACCCACTCCCCACATCTGAACTGAAGGATTTGTGAGGGCAGGACCTAAAGCTGAAGTGGCAGTGGTGGATATTTTCAATGATCGTTTACCCTGCTTTTGGTTTCTAACATGATGAAAATTTTGAAAGATTTACTGTGTTCCTAAAAAATATAGAACCAAAAAGCAAGTTTCATAATTTGTGTAGCTGAATTCATTTATAATTATGTTTCATTGTTTCTGAGATTCCTAGCAACTACATATGTTTTTATGTTGTCCTCATGTTGGGTTATTAGATTTTGATGGGTAAGGGAATAGAGGAGGTATATTATATACTAAAGGAAGATACTGAGTTATTTGTACCTCTCGCCTCACCCACCACACTATATAACTGGTAAAACTGTTTTTCTCATTTCAGAATCTGGTTTTAACCACTCTCAACAAATTCTCCTTTGTCATTGTCACAAACCTCAGAGTTGCACAGTCCCACAGTCATTGTTATATACAACTTCCTGGGCTTGACGTGTTAGAGTTAATCGTCTTGTTTACTGTTCTAGTGTCCAGCTTAGGCAAAACTGGATAAGCGTATAGAGGCAAATCCAACTCTAACAGAACTGATGCCTGCAAAACATTTAATTCTGTCTGGATGTGATACAAGCACTTCAATACCGCCACAAAGAAAGGGACAGCTTTCACATGCCTTTTTCTAGAACTGCTGTAAATTAGAACATTTCCTAAGACAGGTCAGCCTGGAGTTATTTTCCATTTGACTTATCATATAACCAGGGGACAAGCTCCCACGTGACAATGCAATGCAGATGAAAACCCCTGTCATTGCTCTTGGGTTTTCACATTAATTCATTTATAGTCTGGAAAATCATCAGTGTGGGGCTCATTTAAAACACGCTAGTGGGAGTGCCTCCAAAGCTAGCCCTGATGCATGGTGGGTGCTTAACAAATACCTGTTGATTACCATGTGAAAATTGCGTAGTCTTTCTGGTCACTCTACTCTCAAATACCCAGCAGATGCTTTCAAAATTCCAACCACTCCAGCATCTTCAGGAATCTCCCAAAATGTAAATTCTTCTTCCGATTTGGCATGAAGGTAAAATAAAAGTGGGTCCATCTGAAAGAACTTTTGAAAAAGTAAAGAAGCCTTTTACTTCATTCCTTCAATGTGTATTTATTGTTTAGTGTTTATCAGGCTCCGTGACCTCCACCATCATTTAAACAGTCTTCCTATATTTGGATAATGTCCTTCATGATGCATCCTGCTTCTCCACAATGGAAACTAGAGACACATCTTTCCCAGCCTTGGACTTCAAAAATCAAATGCACTCACAAGTAATGTCCATGTAAAGAGAAGCTAAGAATGCTTCCCCAGTCAATGGTGGTATAAGAGACATTCGGATAAGAGTCAACAGGAGCAGAGGTCCTGCGCCCAGCATCAGGCCAATATCATAAGGTGATTGTGCCCAATGGTGGAAGATCCCAAGTCTTTACTAACCAGCCTCACGGGGGTGGGGGTTGGGGGCATTGCTCTTGATTGAGTGGTCTCCAAGCCTAATGTTGGCCTTCCCAGAGATTCTGTGAACACTTGAATCTACTTCACTCATACATCATCTCTTTCAACTAGCTAAGGAAGGTTCTGAAGTTATCAAGTAAGTACCCTGACTGCAATGTCTGCATTGTGCTGACCTCCATAGTAGGCATGGGGCTACAGAAGGTCCAAGAACTGTCATGACCACTCAACGTGCTCTTGTTGTTGAAGTGGCGTGAACATTCTCAGTACCCATCTTGCACTGACATTTGACATCCTCAGATGCTGATGGAGAATATTCAAAATGGTTGTAGGTGATACTCCAACCATTTCTGCAAGCTGCTTTTTATTCAATCTGGCATCTTCCACTACAAGTGTTTCAACTTTATTGACAATGTCTGAGGAAGTGGACTCAACAGGGGGTCCTGAACAGAGGTCTTCAATCGACTCTGCGTTGCTTTAAAAGGCTATGCCACTTGTAAACTATGGATTTCCCAGGGCAACAGTCTCCATAAACTGCTCAGATCTCTTATAAAATTGTTTGAGGTGTTTTCCCCTCTTTTGTGAGAAACTTGATGGCACAAAATTTAACTTTTTCATATTTGGGGTTTTTTGTCACATTTGATGTGCTTCTTCAGCAATATCTGAAAGAACACAGATGCAAGTATGCTGAAACTTGGCACATATACTAATAATAAGTGACACAATCAAACTGTGCACTAGTGCTCCAACCTCTCCAATAACCCTCACCCCCTTGCACAAATTTTTTGACCAGCCCCCATAGCAGGCAAGCTGTTGCCATGGGGACAGAAATAGCCACAGGGAACTCTGGTAGTTTAGGCATTAGGGGAGTGGGATTAATCCTAGTCTTTTAGGGATGGGATCAGCCCCTGAAGGCAGCAACCTTTCAACACCTCTCAAGGTCTGACAATCAATGTTGCAGTTGTGTTTCATTCTGTTCCCTTTAACATTTTTTGTTTACAACCATCTTAACAACTATATAGTGACATGGGTTGTGTGGGCAGCACAGCAAGGAGCCAGGAAATAGGCAAAAGGTGGCATCCAGAGATCAAGCCCAAATTATAGGTAAAGCAGAAAACACAGGTGTGAAACGGCTGGGCAGGTGGGCAGAAGCCCACGTGTGTATGGGGAGGAAATTCATAGGTGGGAGCTGGTGTGGTCTTCAAATCAAATAGACTCAGAGCAAATGCCCAATACCTGCACAGCCCGTAATCTCTACCTCCTTCCTCTCCCCAGGCTGGAGCCTCCTCCACACTGCCCACAGGTACACTCCTGGGCCTACCAAGAGATGTGTCAGTGCGCACCATAATAGCATGTGACTCCTGAAGTACTCTGCTACCCAAAGGCCTGGCTCCACAATTAATGTCCTGACAATGGTTTTACCTAAACCACAACTGAACTGTTTTGAACACTATACCCAGCAGCCCTCAGCTGCAACAGCTTGTTCCTTAGAGCCCTCCTCTCTCTCTCCTAGAGGAGAGGCCGACTTTCCAAAGTAAGGCCTCTGCCAGGCCAGACATCAGGTTCCTCTAACTTATGCCAGTGCCTGAGGGGAAAAATGACAAACCATCACAGAACATCAGGGGCATCATGTCCCTTCTACTTCTCATTCAAGCTCTTCTGACATCAAAGCAGCAGCAGCTCAGTGCTTATGTGTCTAGAACGCCTCCCTCACAGTTGTCAACCCCCCTTTGTAAAAAGACAACCAGTCTCAAGCTCACGGCTTCCACCAGCAACAATAACTAACTGAGAAGTGATAATAATAGGGGAAGCCAGGGTGGCTCAGCAGGATGAACGCTTGCCTTGCAGCCCTAGGGTCCAAGGCTTGAGTCCCGGGCCGATCTGTGTAGATCCATATGCTGAAATGGGGTGTTCTTCCCATGTAGGAGGTCCCTGGCTCAAAGGGGTGTGCCTCCCATGCAGGAGACCCCTAGCCCAGTTCCTGCTCTGCCCAGCCCCGTGCCCACCTATGTGGAATAATATCATGTTGAAGGTTGATGATGTACAACTATGGAGATTGCTCTGGGCCCTCCCCCTTCTCTCTGTCTCTCTCTGTCTCTCTCTCTCTCTCTGTCAAAAAGAATAAAATAAATCTTTAAAAAAAGTAACAATATTATCTTGCTTTCATTGTATGTATACCATGGCTACAAAGATATATGCACCCTTATTATTACCTACAATAGACTCTCCATTAACCAGTACCCATGCTGGATAAATGTAGTAGTAGTATTTCTTCAATATTTTTTCCAATTGCTTGAGAGTGGCAGTTGCTTGAGTTGCACTTAACAGAGTCTGTTGTATTTACATCTATGACAATGATACTGACATTAATGTTCCCTTTCATTTTTCAACATCTTTTTAAAAATGAATGTCACATAGACAGAGTGAGTAAAATGTTTGAAAACTATAGAGACACATATGGCAGACAGTGTAACGGCTGCCGAATAACTGGAGCCTGGTGGGCACACTGGACATGTGCCCCCGCACCCCCCCCCCACCACCACCACCACCCCGCCCCCCAGCTTCTCCCTGCTCTCCTGCAGGCTCAGTGCCTGGGGCTGGGGGACATCTCATCATTGGGCAGCCAGGCCAAGTTGGGGCACTTTAAATCATCGATACTTGAGTCTTTTCTCTGTTTTAATTGTTTTCACCAATGTTTGTCTTTCATTCCATTTCCCCATTAAGAGGCAAACTCCTTGAGGGCAAAAAGGGCGGCACTGCTTTCTTTGCAACCTTCTTGCAGCTGCCAGGGTCAGCATTAGGCACACAGTGCGTGTTCCATAAACGCTGCTGCTGAATGTTCAACGCTCAGGCAACACCGACATCCCAACTCACACCAGACACTGGAAAAATAGGTCATCTATTTGGCAAGGGCAACAGAATTCATCAGGACAGGGTCAGTGAATGGTGTAAATTAACAACCGGGAGAGAAAAAAAAGAAAAAAAACAAAACAAAACATACAAACAAACAAAAAACAGCCTTTTGGAAAAAGTACAACTGTGTTGTAAAGATGCCAGACTGTCTGGAAATGGCTAAACCCTTGGGGGTTTTCCATAGATTAGTCATGTGGCTTAAATAATTAGAACTGATGGCCCAGTATGAGACTGCCCCCAGTGAAACATGAGCAAGTTCTGGGCTAAGTTCAGTCATGTGTAAGGAGAAGAAGCTCCTCATTCTGGCAGGCAAGAATGAAAAGATGAGAGAAAAACCAAGAAAGAACCTACAGACTGTAAAGCAGAGAAAATGTGTGTATTATATGGGCTGGCGTTAGAGAAAGGTGTGCAGAAAACTCAGGCAATGTGGAAAATGTATTTGCAATTTTACAGAAAGAATTTAGTCTTTACCATGGGCATTTAGGGTATTTGTTTTAATAACATTCTATGTGAAAACCTTCTCTCTGGTAATAGAATTTCTTTCCATTTTTATGAAGTCAAAAATGAAAAATAGGCAAAAGCAAGAGCATCTAATGTCCTATAATAAGGTTTTGTGTCTAGTCACTTATAAATGCAAAATCATAGGGCCTTAGACTCCAGAAGGCATATGTTGATCATGGAAATGAAACAAAAATAAAATAAAATCTGAGAAACCCATTCATAAATATTGACCTTCCCCTTTTCCCTGCCTTCAGCTCCCACCTAAAACTTCACTCGTGTGTGCCCACAAACACACACTCTCTCACACTCACACACCCAGGGAGAAATAACAACACTGGCTTTCAGAGGCTGTGTGAGACAGACTGTGAACTGACCTGTTCTCTAGATAGAACACATTTGTTCAATAAATTCATCACCTCTGGATGGAAGTCCATGGAATTTGACACTGCTGCCAAAAATGCCCGAACTCAGAAGTGGTCAGGAACACCCCATGGTTCCAAGGAGCCACTGCAGGCGGAGTTGTCTGGAGCCCTGTGACAAGCGCCATCAGAATTATATGCCACACAAGATCTAACTCAGGCTATGGACTATGATACAACTGCCCAGTGTCTGTTCCACTTTGACAATTTCACCTCAGCCATGTGCCCTGTAGCCTCTGTAACATGTCTTTTCTCCAGAATATTGTCAAGAAATGCTGGTGAATTTAGTTTTATCAAGATTCCTCAGTTTTTCTTGTTCCTGAACTACCAAATGCATGACTCCCACTTCTCCTTCATACATATTTGAAATTCTCATTATCATGGGATATAAACTGAAGCTACTCTGCCCTTTGTTTGTATCATTTTTCTATCTTGTCAAGGCCTTCAGTCTGCCTAGTTTCAGAACATGAAACTAATTTTGCACCCTCTTCCTATGAAGCCACCTGCCTCCTCCTATATTAACTGCCAATCAGTCCTCCCTGCACCAGCAAGAGGTATCAGTTGTGCAAATTGGCTCAGACCTGTGGTTCTGGTCTTCCCTCATCTTCCTTGCCAGACCGCCTCTCCCCCTCCTCCTTCACTTTGCCTCCTTCACCCAAGGTTCTTCTGCCTCTACAGTGCACCCAAGCTTTGTTCATGCTTCACACACACATGAGAGAAGCTTAGCCTTGCCTCCCAGAAGCTTAGACTAAATTTTATAACTTTCTCCCCATTTCCCAGAATATACATGTTATCCCTTTCTTCACATAAGGCTAATATTCATCCAGAACCACTTATTCAAATAAGAAGAAACAGTGGGGCATGACACCTTTTCAAAAAAATTTGTTTTGGAATTTGATTGTCCCTATAAAGGTGTCACCAGAAAGGTTGAAGGGAATATCACTATTCTTGGGTGTTTACATTCATGTTTATGTACATAGAGTGCTGTAAAAACAGTGGAGGTTTATACTCAGCCAGACCTGGGTTTGAATCTCAGCTCTACCAAGAACTTCAGTCATCATTCCTGACCCTTCTAAACTTTAATTACTTGATCTGAACAAAACAGAGGAGATAATAGGAGCTACTTCCATGATGTGGTATGAGAATTAAATGAAATAAAGTCCTTTGCACAGTTTCTGGATTATGTAAGCACTCAATAAATGCTAGCAAAAGGGATGCTGGGATGGCTTAGCAGGATGAGCACTCATCTTGCAACCCCAGGGTCTGAGGATTGAATCTTGGCCCTGGCCCGTGCAGAACCATATTTTGAACTGGGGTGCACCCAGGTTCGGCTCCCACCCTGGGCCTATTTTTCATGTGGGAGGCCCCCAGCCTGGTTCCTGCCCTGCTGCACCCACCTGTGTGGAATGAAACTATCTTGAAAATTGATGATATACAACTGCGGAGACTGCTCTGAGCCTTCCCCCTTCTCTCTCTCTCTCTCTCTCTCTCTCTCTCTCTCTCTCTCTCTCTCTCTCTCTCTCTCTCAAAAACAATAAAAATAAATCTTTAAAAAATGCTAGTGAAATGTTAAAAATTATCCTTTTCTTGTTATTATTATCACTATTATTTGTAACTAGTAGTTGTAGCAGTACTGGTATTATTTGAAGTCAGAACACCTGATTTCCAAAACAGTCTTGTCAATAACTTATTTTTCTAGAATACATCTTTGAATACTATTTTCTCCTCTTCGAGGGAGAATGAGGGCTAAGACAGTGAATTCCAATTCCTCCTGCTCCTCCTCCTAGTCCTCCTCCACGTATTAGTTATACAATGTTGCACAAATTACTTAACCACTGCGAGGCTCAGCTTCTTCATCTATAAAATGCAGGTAATAATAGCACCTACTCCAAAGACTCATTGTCATTATTAAATGAGTAGATGCATGTACATGTTTAATAAGCCTGGCGCATAGTAAGTGTTCAAGAAATGTTTTCAAAATCTGCAATAGGATATATTAGCATCCATCATGCAGGTTATGGAGAAGATTTGAGATAAGGCATGAAAAGTACCCATCTCATCACACTTTCTGGCATAAGTGGTTCTGCAGTCAGAATGTGTTATAGAATTACCTGGAGATACTTTAATAAAATGAAGGCCTCCATCTCACGCCAGACCAATAACATCAGCATCTCTAGCAGTAGGTCCAGGGCATTTTTAAAAGCTCTTTCTGTGACAACATGAACGGACCTTGAAAACATCTTATTAAGCGAAATAAGTCAGACTGAAAGAATCAAGAAACATATGACCTCACTTATAGGTGGAATATAACACTGAAAGGAACAAAGAAATGAAGACTCATGGACACAGTCAATAGTTTAGTGGTTACCTGAGGGTAAGAGGGGAGGTGGGTGGGAGAGATGGGTGGGAGGGAGTAGGGGGGGAATCAAACACACAGTGATGGAAAGTGAGATGATTCTGGGTGGTGAGCACATAATACGATGTATAAACAATGTAATGTAGAATAGTACACCTGGAAACAATGTAATTGATATCAATCAATGTCACCCCCAATAAATTTAACAATAAAAAATAATTAATAAATAAACAAACAAATAAATAAATAAAAGCTATTTCTTATGGTTTTAATGTGCAGCCAGGCTGAAAATTCACTTGTCTAGCAACAGAGATAACTCACTAAAAGGTAGTTATTACTATTCTCTCTATATACACATGTGTATCCAAATCTACCAAAAAAAAAAAAGAAAATGTTCTCTGATTTATAAAAAGATTAATCCCTTCATAAAAATATTCTGGAATTATTCTGCATATACCCACATTTCATCCAATTAAGTATTCATTTACTAAGCAGGGGGCAGCTGTCAAAGAATGGTGAGAAGCTGATGGACATAAAAGAAAGCTTTAGTTGTCACAACCAAAATATAGAGGCACAGAAATGCTTTGTACAATGTCAGGGCTCAATGGTTGTTTTCTAAATTGAGTTTAAATTATGTCAACTAGCAAAGTCAATGGGAAAAGACTAATTAGTAAATGATACTATGGCTTACAGCAAGATACACAGACAAGCTATATTCATGTACTCACATAAGATACACACACAGGCTCCTTGCTGTCTTTTCTCCTCTTACTGGAATTCTACCTCCTCTGAACACTTTTCAAGGGCTCCTGACAATATCACTATTGCCAAACAAATACACAATATGGGCGAGAAGTCCACTATGCCTTACATTCATAAACATTTATGCCTACTGTTATTTAACATTAACCTGTTCTATAAAACAACATAAAATTGAAATTTTTTCTTATAAATGAAAACATATCCACACAAAACCACATGAACAAATGTTCATAGCAATGTTAGCATAATAACCAAAAAATAAAAACAATTCACATGTCCATCAAAGGATAAGTGAGTAAGTAAAGTGTGGTATATTCATAAAATAGAGCATTATTTGGCAATAAAAATGAAGTATCAATACACATTACAATGTGGATAAACTCCAGGAGATGCTAGGATAGCTCACAGGGTTGAGCACTCATTTTGCAGCCCTGGGATCTGAGAATCGAATCCTGGCCCCAGTCCATGCAGACCCATATGCTGAACTGAGATATGCCCCCAGTTTGGTTCTCACTGGGGTGAGCTTCTTATGTGGGAGGCCCCTGGTTTAGCTCCTGCTCTAGGAATTCTTCCCATGTAGGAGACCCCCAGTTTGGGTCACAGCTCTCAAGGGTGTGTCTCCCATGTGGGAGACGCCCAGCCAGTTCCTGCCCTGCACAGCCCTGAGCCCACCTGTGGAGTGAAACTATGTAGAAAACTAATGTGCAACTATGGAGACTGCTCTGGGCCCTCCCCCTTCTCTGCTTGTCTCTCTCTTTTTCTATGTCTCTCTCTCTCTCTGTCTCTCCCTCTCTCTGAAAAACAAAAATGTGGATAAGCTTCAAAAACATTCTGCTAAGTGTATGTAGCCATGCAAAAAAGACCACTTATTCTGTGTGCCCCCTCCCTGTATATGAAACATCCAAAATCAGGAAAATTCATAGACAAATAGCAGGTGAGGGTACCTAGGGCTGGGGGGTTAGGTGGGTGGAGGACTGTGTGAGCACAGTAATGAGGAGTTACTGCTTATAAGTATGGGTTTCCTTTGGGGGGTAATAAATTTTTTGTAAATTATGTAGTGGTGATAGTTATACAACCATACTAAAAATTATTTAACTGTGCACTCAAATAGATGAACTTTATGGTATGTAAACTGTATCTCAATAAATCTGTTTAAAAATTGATATTCTTTTTTTCTTTTTTTAAAGATTTATTTTATTGATTTTTGACAGAGAGAAATAGAGACAGAGAGAGACAGAGAGAAGGGGGAGGGCCCAGAGCAGTCTCCATAGTTGACATTAGTTTTCCATATAGTTTCACTCCACAGGTGGGCACAGGGCTGCACAGGGCAGGAACTGGGCCAGGAGCCTCCCACATAGGTCCCGGCAAGAACTGAACTGGGGGCACACCCCAGTTCAGCATGTGGGTCCGCATGGGCCGGGGCTGGGACTCGACCCTCAGTCCCCGAGGCTTCAAAGCAGGTGCTTAACCCGCTGAGTCATCCCAGCTTTCCCTAAAAATTGATAATCTTAAAGATGACCCTAATGGGCCAAACAATAACTTTAAAATACTTCATATGGTTTATCTAAGAAGGTGGAATAATATGTATTCTAGGGGGGAAAAATTTAGCCTTTTAAGTTATGAGGGTTTTTGTTAATGCAATCAGCCTCATTTTCTGGCATCATCAGATTAATGAGGCTGGTGGACATAAATTTTGCAGAGCAGGGGACCAACTGCTGCTTCACCCTATTTCCAGAGGAGGAAACCTGGGCATCCTTATCCCACACAATATTTCCCAGGAATGTCCTGCCTGCTACTGTTCTCTGGCTTCCCCTAGATGAGCCTAGGAGTTAACTCACCTCCCTTGTGAGCAGAGGCAGGTCCCAGGAGGCGCTGAAGACTGGTAGGTTCTATTCAGGGTCACTGCTTCTCAGCTGACCTGCCAGTTCTAATGGTATTTTTAAAACCTCCTAAGAAAGTCTACAATGGTACCCATCTAGGGACCATTTACTCCTTCTCCCCTAGCTTACTGAATTCCAATATTGTTCAGGTTGCAAAGAGCACAATCTCAAGGGATAACTTGTGTTTGTTTTTGAGTCAATCTTTGTTACCCCTTGCTGTGCTAGTGAGTGTTCTAGTGGTGGGCAAGATCTCCAGGTCTGATTAATAAATAGAAGTCTGCTTGAGGGTATATTGAAAATGCATATTCTTTGATTAAAAATAAAAAGATAGGCATGCTCAAAGATAAACCAGCTGCCTTGCTCTCTTTCTTGGGTGTGATTGTGTATAATACTTTGAAGCTGTGAGTTCATCCACGTCCTAAATGCAGAGGTTAGGAGAGCAGAAGAATGACAAGAGCCTAAGTCTGTGATGAGATGACCAAACTGCTAAATCAACCCTGGAAACACCTACCTTCTGACTTCCTATTAAATAAGATCATTAAATATTATATGTTATTGCTTAATCCACCATTATTGGACATCTGTTATGTGCAATCAAAAGGGTATAAACTGGTACATCTACCAACCTAAAGATACGTAGTTCTTTCTAGGCTAGGGCTTTCCGATAACATCAGTCAGAATTATGTTTGGTTATAAGCTTAACTGACCCAAGCAGAAGTAAAAGAAGTTTGGAGGGAAAGACTCCAGAGATAGAATGATGACTCCACAGTAATCAAGGACTCAGATTTCTTCTATTGTTCCACACTATGACCCTTAACCTGCCATCCTCAAAATCACCTCACGGTCCATGGTGGATGCTGGGCTCCAGCCTTTATATTCACATTCCAGGAAAAAGGAAGGGGGAAGGGTGGAAGTACAAGAAATGAGAATACCCTAGACCTGGATCTCCTATAAGGTATGCCCTGGAAGTGCCATATAACACTGTTTGTAGCTCACTGACTAAGGCTAGGTCATGTGGTCACAGCTCATTGCAAGGAAGTCTGAGAAATGTACATTGTTGGGGAAGCCGGGATGGCTAAGTGGGTTAAGCGCTCACTTTGTAGCGCTGGGGACCGGGGATCGAATCCCAGCCACGGCCACAGCCCATGCGGAACCATGTGCTGAACTGGGAGCTCCCCCAGTTCAGTTCTCTCTCTGTCTCTGTATCTCTCTCTCTCTCTCTCTCTCTCT
>PVKE010022816.1:0-25235 GCA_004027555.1 Craseonycteris thonglongyai
TAGTAATGTAAGTCAGCTTTAAATACAATAGTAATTATTATTTTTCTTAGATTAAAATGTTTTCATAGTCTTTACACTGATTCCAAATGAAATAGCATAAAAAAATCTGTCAAAGAAAATGCCATCGAGATGGTTTTTAGCTTGGGATTCTAAGACACAAAGTTCAATGAGAACAGTAACGAGGTCAGAGAACTATTTCTAGCATTCCAGAAAGCCTGGTGAAAATATCACACTGATTACAATAAGGCTGCACCAGCAACTACAAGACCAGGGTTTTGACTTTGGCAAGAATTACATTGCCTTATTTGGTGATGTTGTCTTTATATCTGGCACATAGAAACTGTTTAATGTTGTTGAGTGACATGCAAATCAGAATGATTTAGTCGTGTTAATGTTGAGTGATTTAAAGAAAAGGGAAGGTAGTTTGAGAGACAAAAGGATTTCAGAACATAGGAGCAAATGTAACAAAAATAAAACTGGTGGTGAAGAACTAACTTGGGAATCACTAATTTGGTAATACAAATTTGGTTGTTTTGAATAATTACCATTTGCCTCTGGACTCTAAATCTGAATTAATTTCTTTGGCAGGGTATTTTAAGCCTTGAATATTGTGTGGGAATTATTGGTGGCAAACCAAAACAATCATATTACTTTGCTGGATTTCAAGGTTAGTGATTTAGTAAAATATATTTCTTTATTGTTTTCTTTTAAAACTCAGAAAGTTAATATGGGATCATCTGGAAGCAGGATGATTAACAAAGTAAAATGAATACCTTATAAATTCATCAGTCCTACCATAGCCATCATTTGTCATTTGATCCACAACATAATTGGATTCTGTAAAATGTATGTTTAATTTCTGTTATTGCATAAACAAGGTATAATTTATTGGTTTCACTAAACTTCAAAAGACATTGCTTTCACATTCTGGCAGTTGCTATTTACATATTTACTTTTTACCAGGTTTAGTGGTGCTAGTTGATGATAAAATGACAAGCAATATGTTCTTCCTGTCAGGATAAAGTAGTGCAATACATTTTTCATGTGCAAACTGTAGAATATAATTGTGTGTTTGTGAAAGTAATTTTATCACCAAAAATTAAATGACAGTCTCATCACTTTATAAAAATTCTGCTTATACAAGCATATTTGATTATGCAAAAGTTAATCTGTCCTGTGCAAACCTATGTTTCAGTCAATGAATATCAGTCTGGCAAGCTGTTACTCCCAGATTTTTTTCAGCTATTCTACATAGAAATTGGATTGTAAGCAGTGTAATAATAAGGTGTTTTTGAATTACTTGTCTTCTGTTTTGCCCTTGTAGATGACAGTTTGATTTACATGGATCCTCATTACTGCCAATCTTTTGTAGATGTCAGCATTAAGGATTTCCCTCTTGAGGTACTATGGATTAAGAGCTGTTTTTTTTTACCATATGAAGCAAACTCTAATTATTTAGAGATGTGCTAGGCAGCTATGCTTTTATGGCATTATCATTACAGGTTAATAATCAATATTTTACTGATTTATAAAACCATAATCCACACAATGGTCAAAGGTTCAATAATTTGTAACTGAAAATTAATTTATGATGTACTTTCTTCTCCATTTATCTTTGTCTTTAACTTGTTAGATTCCTTAGTCCTAC
The DNA here is from genome assembly GCA_004027555.1 of Craseonycteris thonglongyai. Classification (NCBI taxonomy): domain Eukaryota; kingdom Metazoa; phylum Chordata; class Mammalia; order Chiroptera; family Craseonycteridae; genus Craseonycteris; species Craseonycteris thonglongyai. Next base: position 1,649 of record PVKE010022816.1, read on the forward strand.
CAAAATAAATGACCAAGCCTCCAAGATATTTGTAGATATATAGCTGAATAGTACTGAAGGATAAAAATGTTAGGCATGTTTTATTTATTTATTTATTTATTTATTTATTTACATTGTTTTTGACAGAGAGAGAGAGAGAGAGAGAGATACAGAGAGAGAACTGAACTGGGGGCACTCCCCAGTCCAGCATATGGGTCCAAACAGGCCAGGGCTGGGATTCGATCCTTGGTTCCTGACGCTGCAAAGTGAGCGCTTAACCCAGTGAGCCATCCCGGCTTCCCTGTAGGCATATTTTAGAAAAGAAAGAAAAGGAAGAGAAAATAAAAGAAAAATTAAGAAGATGATGGAGTTGGGTTAGAATGACAGCGTAAGTTAAGGAGACTACCTACTGCATTATTTTGCTATAAGTATAGTAATTTATAATCTCAGCCTGTAGCTAAGAAGTTTTTAAGAGCTTAGTTGGGTTTTTAATATTTATTTTAGTTTTGATTTCTTAACAACTTCTTTTCCTTGATGTTGGCCATTTTGTGATCCAGTATTTTAATTCATAAAATTTGAGTCTACATAAGTGAGACATATAATTATTACATGGCTTTGGTTATTTTTTTCCAGTTGATTTTTAAAATAATTTGAGTTGTTTGAGTGGCATGGATTACTAATAATCAAGAGCTCAGCAAGTTAGAAGTATTGTTTCGTACTTTGTTTTAGTAATAGCTTGCTGGCTAATAGTAATACCTAATAGTATTTAAGGGGTAGATTATAAAAATAGATCTACAGCAAGATTAAAATATGGTTCAGAAAGATACATTATAAAACACTGTAGCATCCTTTGTAAACTGTCACCTCAATGAATGTCCAAGCATCTTGAGGCCAGAGTTCTGGTTTGCTTTCTATTTTCTTTATTTATAGTATCTTGCATGTAAACCTTAATAAATATTTCTAGTTGACTAATTGATACCAGGGGAGGTACTAGAGAATTGTGCTATGTGAACCACACTGTAATTCGCTTTCTGCTGTGTTGGATGTAGTCTTGTGACTGATTCCTATGTCTGAGTTACATTTCTAGTGTGTATGTGCCATATTGACTCCTTAAAAAAGTGGATACTTGAGATTCAGATGGAAAATTGTTCATAGTGTTCTATTATCTAACACAGGCAAATTAAAAGAATGTTGATGTTCATTATTTTGGCTAGTGGAGAGAGAGACTGGTCATCTGATATTTCAGAAACTCTACAAAGATGCCAGGCAAATGAGTATCCTGGTTATGTCTGCACAATGATTATTACGGTAGAAAGGGTGCAATTCATTATTGGGAAGTTGTTGCAACACTTCACAAGTGAGTCAATAAAAGCTTAAAGTAGGCTGGTGGTATTTCTTTCTTTTTAAACTATCATTGATTGAGCTCTTTCTGTGTGCAGGGTACTGTCCTAAGCATTTCAGAGGCCTCTGTTGAACTCTTTCTTTCCTTTTTTTTTTTTTTAAATCTGTAGCTTGAAATGCTTTGATTATATATGTTTGTATTAATTTTTAATTCTTATGACATTTTCCTATAAAATATATTAGTATAACTTTTAAGAGAATCTTTCTCGTCTTTAGCTATCTTCATTGAGTTGTTAACACTGTGAAGTGAATGTAAGTAGTCATATTTAGATCCTAAATTTAGTAGTGCGGATATGCTATGGCAATGCTTGGCCCAGACTGAGGAATAGAGCTTGTGGTTTAAATACAAGGGCATATAATAATATGTAAACTCATACTCTATGCTTTTCATATAGAGAATAGGGTTCAAAGATGCAGCATGAACAACCTTAAAGGAAAAGTCATGAAAGGACAACATGAAATTAGAAGGGAATGAGAAAAACTCTAATGGGTTACCATTGTCAGTGGTTAGGACAGGCAGAATTTCAACTGTTGAATTGAGAGGACTAGTGAATATATACCGGTATGTATTATATAATATTGTATGTATTATATATGCACACACACATTTATTTCTTGTGTGAATTTAATAAGTTTAGATTTCATAAACCAGAGACTATTGCTTCATGTTATTTAGGACCAGTTTTAACTCTTCCACATACCAAACTCTATTATTAAGGTAGTATTACCTTAATGGTAATAGTCTGCTAAAAAGGTAAGAAAAGACTTACTAGTAGACATGTTATTCTGTCCTAATTCCTGGGCCCCTAATTTTAGATTTCAGGATTTAGAAGGCTTATACAGTGGTGACTATTTTAATCTAATAAATTTAATCCTAGTAAATTCAGAGAATAGTGGCATTGAAGCTATTAGAATGATGTGATGTGATTAGATAGATGAATGAGTGAGTTCATCAGTGAAAGATGTACCTTTTATGAATTACACATGTGAACTGCAGTTAGTAGAAGATACTTTTTAGTAAGGGTACTCTCTAACCAAGGAAGCTTCCTTTAAATTACCAGAACTGCATAGCTACACCTAAAAGTATTTGTTTCATTGTTGTTTGTATGTTTAGGTAATATAATTCACTATGCCAAGTTGTAAAATTAGAGCTCTGCCTGGCATTTAGTAGGTGCCTAATAATGATTTGTTGAGGCAATGAATAAATAATGTTTTGAAACATGAACTAAATGGGAATTCACTTACCTGGCCAGTGTTGTTTTTTTTCCCCCACAGAAATACGTTTCATTGTCACACAATTGTATCTCATGAATACTCCCCCAAATGTGGGCACAAAGCAGAAACTGCTAATCTTACCAATAGTCAGAATTTTAAAAATTAAAAGAGAAAGCATAGTTGAAAGAATTATCACAAAGTGAGCATAGCCCTGTAATACCACTTGGGAAAGTATTTGAAAGTTTTAACTTGTTCTATAGTAAACAGATATGATTCTGAATTATAAATTAATGTTGGTTTGAATTCAGAATCTTTTTGGGTGAACAAAAGAATATAATTTCAAGTTTAAATGATGTAAAGTAACCTCTCTGTAATATGAGTCCTGGTACTCATCTTGTAACACCCAATAGCAATTTCAGTTTTTAGTGATCAAAGATTTATATCCATGTTTTTGTAAATAATTTAGAAAGGTGTTTGTAGATATCAAAACAACCATGCATTACTATAAATGATGATTGAAGAAATACAGCGGAATACTGCAAAGCCTATTCTCATTTATTCTTATTGGTTCTTACGGTACTTGAAAACTTTAAATACTGCTTTAATATAATACAGGACACATAGAGTCCTAGAGCATGAGTTAAAAAGTATTTTTCTGAGACCTTGTACAAACCTATGGCCCTTTTCCTTACCCACCAAGTAGTAAAAACTAAATAAATATTCCTTATGGGCTTTAGAATAGTTGGGCAAATGACTATTTTTAGATACCTTGTATTTAGAGTAATTTTATTGAGCTAGAGCTGTCTGTGCCTTATATACTAATCTACTCCTGAACATTGTTAACTATAAAGTTTACTTAGCTCTTCTATGCCTTTCTAGATCTGTTTTTAATATCTTTTTATAAATAAAACAATGTTGACTAATACCTTAGAAGTTCCAGTTTAGCTAGGTTGTATCTCACTATATGAAGTAAGTACTAGCTAAGCATTTTGTAAAAGTCATTGTTTTGAAAACACATTTGTTTGGTCTGTATTTATTGCCATGATGTTGGATTTGAATCTTAAGAGTATGTATGATTAAACTATACATAAAGAAAAAAAAGTAGCTTGAATGTATGCATTTGTGTATTCTCTGGTGTATATATGTGATACTAAGTGGACAACTAAGATGTAGAAGGAGAGAAAAAAATGATTTTTATTAAGTTACCAGAACATAGCGAATATAGGAGCCTATATTTTCACACATTTTGATAGTTTCAAGTTAAAATTTCTTAGTTTTAGGCACTGAATATAAAAAAATTTAAACTTTTTCAGTTCAAATTCAGCCTAGATAGTTTCTTAATTCACCTTGTTCTTTAATTCAAAAATATATATAACCAAGAATTTCCCACACCTGTCTTCCATCTACCCAGTTTTATGCCTCTCCCTTAAACTTGTTAAGTTTTGTATATTTGTACAGAATATATTTATGCAAATATAAACAAATAGGAATACAAGTATGTATTGTTATGGTCTGCCTTTTGTCCATAAGCTTTTTTTAATATGTACAAAAAAAGACTTGGTAGCATCAGTGATTTTAAAGGACACAATATCTGAGTATTCAAGGAGTTAAAAAGTCTAGCACAAAGTTCCAGATTGTGGTACTGAAGGAAAAAAACATTGCAGTCATTAGCTTTATATTCTGCCCTCTTCCTACTTTTGTATTCTCTAATGATCCATACTTTACTAAAAGCCACATCCCAGTAGCAAGGGTACAGAGGCTAGAGCTGCCTCCCCAGCCCATTTATATCTGCGGCATGTGACCACTTGAGAGAAGTGAATTAAAGGAACCAGGAGGACAGGTAAGGAGAAGAGCAAGGACCGTAATACTCAGAACAGTTTTTACCGTGTCCTGTTTGGGAATAAACACAAATTTGAAGTGCAGAAGTGTGGGTTGGAAGAATATGCAATTACATACTAATTGTGTCAATTGCCAAAACTCTCAAATTGACCTTTCATATCACTATGGAACATTTACATGAATCTGTATATTTGTTTAAAAAGTTAGTATCCTTATCAAAAGGTTTATAAACATTAAAAAAATCTCTAACAAAACAGACTTAATTGCACTTTCATAGAAATGGCTAATTTGATTCTAAAACTTGTATTAGCTTATTCATATCTTTTTCACTGGCACATTTTCCTTCCCTTCTGCAAGTGTTAGAAATGTGTGCACTCTGACACACTGTTTTTCTTTTACAGAATGACACTAATATCACATAAGGTGGAGATTTGGTTAATTGAATATCCGCAGTGTTGGCTGTCATATTTTACAGCTTTGGAGAGTAGGAAGGACCATCTGCATTAGATAGAATAAAACACTATTTGAGAAGCATGTTTATAGTTTTGAGAAAAGCTAGATGGCAATTTTAAATGAAATATTTTTGTTTGTACTTAAGTTCATCAAGTAAAAGTAAATTAATCCTAAAGAACTTTTAAAATTACAGACATTCCACTGCCCTTCTCCCAAAAAGATGTCATTTCGAAAAATGGATCCTAGCTGTACAATAGGATTTTACTGTCGAAACGTTCAGGACTTCAAACGAGCTTCTGAAGAAATCACTAAGGTACTTTTATTTAAATTATTATAATAATATTTTTAAATGACCTAATCTTTATTAGAGATAGCCAATAAAAAGGCAAAAATCTGTAAATTATAATTTTATAAAGTTGCTTCTTGAGTGTTAATATTATTAGGAATATTTTGAACAAGAAAATAAAACGATTTGAGGATTACTAACTAGTGACCAGTTGAGAGTTTATTGATTGCTCCACTAGGTGGCACTGTTGAAATAAAAATCTTTTTACAAAGGGATTAGGTTATACGTGCAAGAAATTAGATTATATTTTATTTGAAAAGGATTTTTAAAAGGGCAGTACCTTAGGGGGTAGAAAAAAATTAATGAAGTATTTGATCAAGCCAAATTGTGCATTATTTCTTGTTAGTTCAAGTGCTTCTTTGATTTTTTTTTTTTAAAGAGAAATAGTATTTTTAGATGTCCTAGAACTGCTTTATCAAATAAGCAGTGTTGTTACCTTCCAATAAGCTTTTCTAATGTGATCTATTCTACTTATAGGATATTTGAAATAGGTTTATTTAACTCCTCATTATCTTTAAACTTCTGCATTTTTCTGATCCTTGCATACAGTATTAATAAAACATTTATAAAGCCTCAGGAGTTGTCTATATTTAGTACTTGAGAAAGTAAAAAAGATTACTTATCTGGGAAGTAAACATAACATGATGGGTCACTTTATTAGTATCAACAAATATAAGTTACCATTTTATGGGTAAGTAAAACCATTACTAGAATAATTTAGGGGAATTTTTAACTTGAACTCAAATATAATACTACCTTTTGACTGCTTTACCTACAGTTTTTTTTTGTTTTTTTTTGTTTTAGGAAAATGGACATAGTGGGTTGAAATTTGTTTTTTACAATGCAAAAATAAGATGAAAGAAGTTTTATATAATCTAGGTTTAGTTTACTTGACCTGCCATGTAAAAGAGGAAATTTAATAGAACTATGACAGACAGAAAAATGAATAAAGAAAAAAATAAGACATGTGAGAACCTTTCTTTATTCTTCATTTTTCACAGCTGCCTTTTTTTAACCTGGAAGGCCAAGTGAACATAACAAAATCTGTATTCTCCATTTTTTTATTACTTGAAGTTAGTAATATTGTATATTTTAGTTTGACAGTTCTTTGTATAAAGTATTATGTATGTGGTAAAAATATACAAATCTAGGTGATCATATAATGTAGATTGCCATTGATGAACATTTTTTATTAAAAAACTCCATTTCTCTGTTTCTATTAATTTATTTTCTAAGTTAGAATTAATCTTTTTGGAAGAGTAAAGCAGTCTATTCCCAGAATAGAAACAAACCAAATTATTATTAACAAGTTGCAAAAACAGTATTCCCAAATGAGTTACATGTTGATATTTTCTGATTAAAAACAGATCGTTTTTGTGGTTTTTACACTGATAGTTATTAAAATTCTTACACTGGAGAAATACTTAGAACTCAGTGCTCTTGATGTATCAGAGTAATATGCAATGTGAAGGCAGAGAAACCATATTGAAATTTCATTTGAAAATATTGAGAATTTTTCCAGAGCCAATAAACTTTGCTTTAATAAAAGTGTTGTTCTTAAGTTAATAGCTTTTTGTAGCAGTATCAAAAATTCACTTTATCAATTAATAACTTGATCATTAACTTTTGCTTAGAAGGTTGTAAATTAAGCAGTTTTCCTTTTCTTCCTTAAAAACTGAATTTGACATTTTTAGTAAAACAGGTTGTTTTTCTTTTTAAAAATGAAAACAATTTAAATAATTTGTTTCTAGATAAGGATATATTTTGAGTTTTCTCATTTTGAAAGTGAAGTTAGTCTAGATTCTAATCTTTAATTTGTAATGCTATATGAATGGATAGTCTAAAGCTGTGATTTTTAAAATGTTAGTAAAAATTGTTAAATTAATTCAATTTTAGCAAAACTCAGTTCAGCAAGTATCTGAATAATATTAAATTGAAAGCATAAACTAATCAAGACAGTCTTTACTTTTGAACAAGGTATAAGTCTTCTGCTCTCAAGTAGCATTTATAGTTCAAGACTGAGAAAAGACAAGTAGATGTATACATTGAATTTGATAAGCATCCACACATAGAAATAGATTGATAAGGGAAGGAAGGATGTTGAAATGAGAGGATGTCTCATCTAAGTCAAAGTTTTTTTTGTGATGGAGATATTTAATTTGGGCCTGAAAGTTTAGGCCTAATTTCTATTAGCTTAGAGCAGGAGTGTCAAACTGGCAGCCCGTGGGCCGCATGTGGCCCCCAAGGTAATTTTTTGTGGCCCATGATGCTCTGAAATAAAATAAAAATAGGAAAAATTGTTATGAAGAAAATAGCGCTTAGGGGACATCGAGCCAATACCGTACACACAATTCCCTCATTAACCTTTAACTACTGAAGACAAGTATACACGTGACCCAATGCCTTTCCTGGGGGCCTGTGGGTTGTATAAACACACTGACTCAGTTCCAGCAACGTTTGTAAATGTGATGTGGCCCGCGTGAATCTTGCCTATTGCACCAAATGGCCTGTGTTTTAATTGAGTTTGACACCCCTGGCTTAGGGAGAAGGAAGGGTACTTCTAGCAGAGGAAGTAAGAAGAGGAAAGGTATTGGACAATAAAAATGTACGCTTTGTCTAGATAATGGCAAATAGTTCAATTTGGTAGGTGCTAAGGATACATATAGGGCAGGATTTCTGTCTTATGTCTTCCTAAATCTAGGGGTATGACCTGGAAGTCTCCTTTTCTAACAAGCCTCCCAAGTAATCTTGCACACCACATCAGAGAACTATTGGTGTAAGATAGTGCAACACAAAGTGTGATACATGATGTTTTTACCGGTAGGTAGCACTAGGACAAATTTTTTAATACTTGTATATTTATTTATATTCATATTAGAAAACTATAACTGGAATATCAAACAAGTGTTTTCCAATTACTGATTTGTTTTATAAGGCTATTTAAGTTAAAATGATGAGAAGAAAAATATTCATTAATCATAATAGAGATGGCATATATAACAAAAATAATCAAGGATAGATATAAATGTCCAAGGCTTGAGAAGCTGTGAGTGGTTGGAATAATATTTGAGAGTCTTGAATGCCAAGCTGAAGAAGTTTGTACTTAAGCAATTTGTTGATTTTAATAATTTCAAACATACAGAAATACAAAGAATAACATACTACCATTGAGCTTAAGAAAAGAAATTACATACATAGTTGGAATGTGTTAACCTTCCCCAATCTTATTTCTCTTCTTCTTTCCTTCCCAGAGGTAACAACTATCTGAAATCAGTATAGAATACCCATACTTTATATACCGGTAAACATAAACAACATATATTGTTCGGTATATTATTAAACTTTATTAATGATATAGTTATATAAAAATATATATAACCTTCTGCAACTTGCATTTTCATTTAATAATGACTTGAAGATAATCTATATGCATGTTGGTTTAGCTCAGCAGTGTCCAACCTTTTGGCTTCCCTGGGCCACACTGGAAGAAGAATTGTCTTGGGCCACACATAAAATACACTAACACTAACACTAGCTGATGAGCTAAAAAATGGTCCCCGCAAAATCTCACAGTGTTTTAAGAATTTGTGTTGGGCCTCATTCGAAGCCGTCCTGGGCCACAGGGTGGACTTGCCTGGGTTAGCTTATACTGTTGAGTAGTAATTACTACATGCTGCAGTCTATAACTTTTTACTTAAACTTTCTTTCATTGATGGGCATCTAACTTATTTATTTTTTTTTTTTAAGATTTATTTTATTTATTTATTTATTTATTTATTTATTTATTTATTTTATTGGTTTTGACAGAGAGAGACAGACAGAGAGAGACAGAGAGAAGGGGGAGGACCCAGAGCAGTCTCCATAGTTAACAGCATTAGTTTTCCATATAGTTTTACTCCACAGGTGGGCCCGGGGCTGCAGAGGGCAGGAACTGGGCCGGGAGCCTCCCACATAGGCCCCAGCAAGAACTGAACTGGGGGCACACCCCAGTTCAGCATATGGGTCCGCATGGGGCGGGCCCGGGATTCGATCCTTGGGCTCCGGGGCTGCAAAGCCAGTGCTCAACCTGCTGAGCCAGCCCAGCTTCCCCTTGATTTTATTTTTGACAGAGACACAGAGAGAGAGGGGGGCCCAGAGCAGTCTCCATAGTTGTATGCCATCAATTTTTGACATGGTTTCGTTACACACAGGAGGGTGGGGGCCTCCTACATGGGAGGCACACCCCCTCAAGCCAGGGGCCAAACTGTGGGGGCGAGACCTGAACTGGGCACCTCTCTCATCGGAAGCACACCCCAGTTCAACATATGGGTCCGCACAGGCCAGGGCCGGGATTCAATCCTTGGTCCCTGGGACTGCAAAGCGAGCGCTTAACCCTCTCAGCCATCTCAGCTTCCCTTTATTTCATTTTCTCATTGCAAATAATATGTATCAGAATATTCTTGTGCATATACAACACTTTAACTTGGATTATATTAGAATAGTAGATATGTTAGAGTTCAATTGCTAGGTGGTAGAGAGTATGCATCTCATGGGCATGAATAGAATTACTTTGTAGTTTTAATTTGTATTTCTTTGATTGTTAGTGAAACTGAATATCTTATCAAGGTTTATTGGCCCATTTTGTTTCTCTTTTGTGAATATCTTGTTCATTTCCTTCCTCTGTTTTTCTATAGGGCTATTTGATTTGAAGAAAATCAAGTCAAGTTTATAACTCTGGATACTACCACTTATTGGCTTTGTGTTACAAATATATCCTCTTAGGTACTATTTTCACTTAATGATTTCTTTAACTTTAATCAAATTAGTAAATTTTTTTTTTATGGGTTTTAAATTTTGTATCAGAGAAATCTTTAGTAACCAAAGATCATGAACATAAGACCTGCATTCTCTTACATTTCTTCCAAAACTTTTATGTTTTACATTTAGAACTTTTGAATGTCTTAAGGTAGATATCTTTTTTTAAAACATGGCTAACTCATTGTTCCAGTATCATTTATTAAAAAGTCTAACCTTCCTTCATTGAGTTGCAATGCTTTCTTCAAGGACCTAGATGAGGACAGAGCTGTGGGATTGCAGAGGATGGCCCTGTTTTGAGGGAGTTTGTGAAGTAGAATCAGTTAAGACCAAGCAGCCACTTGGACTTGGGGGCAAGTGAAAGGGACAAGCTTGTTTTATACCTAGGTATCTAGGAGAAAAATTTAATAGCTCACTAATGTAGGTAGTCATTTAGTCAACAAATATTTTGGTGATCTCACCCCTACTATGCCAAAACTCCTTTTCAGGGTCACTAATGACCCCCACATTGTTAAACCCATTGGTCATTTCTTAGTCTTCATCTTACTCACCTAACATTAGCATCTCACATCACTGACCATCCACTGCACCTTTCACACACCTTCATTTGGCTTCCAGGAGCATGACTCTTGGTTTTCCTCATTCTTCACTGGTTGCTCTTTGTCAAATCTCCTTTGCCTGCTCTTTTCCCCAACCTCTTAATGTTGAAGTACCCCAGGATTTAATCTTTAGTTCTCATATCTTCTTTTATCTTGGTAATCTCATCTCATACAGCTTTAAGTATCAATTACAAATCAACTAAAACCAAGATTGTATCTAAAACCAAGATCATATCATTACCCCAAACCTCTCTTCCAAACTATAGGTTATGTATCTGCAATTGCCATTCAACATCCTTTGTATGTATGATGTACATACCTAAAATCAAGTTTCTGATTTTTTTTATTGTTAAATGTATTGGGGTGACATGGGTTGGTAAAAATTACATAGGTTCCAGGTGTACAACTCTACATTTCATCGTCTATGTATTGTATTATGTACTCACTACCCAGAGTCAGTTCTCTTTCCATCACGACATATTTGATGCTCCCACCTCCTCCTATTTCTACTAGTTTACATTAAGACAGGCACTGAACAAAAGTGTCAGTATTTAAAAACAGGTGTTTTAAAAAGAAGGGGTACAATTTATAGAAATGGGTTTAAAAGGAGCACACAAGTGGAAAAAAGTTGGGAACCACTGTCCTGGAGTATTTATTCCCAAGCAGTGGGTGGTACACGTACCCCCAGGGGTACATGCTGGGCCATTCAAAGGTATGTGAAAAATAATCAATAATGGTGAAAAAATAAGTTAAAAAATGTAAGATGTTAGTTATAAAACAATAAATGTTAAGCTTGTTAATGGAAACACTTCAAAATTAGATCACATTAGTGAATGATGATTGATGAGGGTGTGGCTATGAACCCTTCCCCCAAACCACTCTTCTACCAATCACTGTGCACTGTTTCAGAACAACCCATTCATCACATTTCTAGAACTTCCCCAACATATAAATACATCCATAGCCAGACTGTTTGATCAGTTTAGTTATTGACTGAGTAAAAGTGCGTTGTCTTTAATTGTGATTCTTTTCAAGTTGTTTTATTTAATGTTAACATAGTTTCAGTTATTACTGTCAGTAATTTTTAAGCATGTCATTTATGCATCAGTGGTTGAAAACAGGAATGGTTTAAAAACCAGAACTTGATGTGGAAGTTAACCCATCGCCAAGTAGTTCTAAACACATGTCTGCAGCTATGAGTATGCCCACACCGGGAGAGTATAAAGGTATGTGCCCCAGATACTACACAGAAGAACAGGAAATATTCTGAAGAGTATATTAAATATGGGTTTTCATTTGTGGAGATGATAACTATCCTAAGCCTTTGTGTGTTCTGTATGGGGAAATATTTAATGGTTACCTAAAACCCTGTCTACTCATGTGACATTTAGAAACTAAATAACCAATGTAAAAAATCAAAGAAATACATTATTTTCAGCACTTAGAAAAGCATCCAACTGTCACTTCATACATGATGTCAGGAAAGAAAATGAAAATACAGTTGAGGCTTCATACCTCTTATTATTGCATAGCTAAATATGGTAAAAACCACATCATAGCTGAAGATTTAATTTCTCCTTGTATTAAGGATACCACTTTTTTTGTATGTTTGGGGAAGATCATGCCCACAAAATCAATACTTTTTCAAACAATACAGTGTCTTTATGAATTCAGGAAATGTCTGATGATGTTGAAGCTGTAGTAATAAATAGAATTAGAAAAAGCAAATTCTTTTTCATCCAAGTCAATGAAAGTGTAGATGTTGCTGATTTATCTGTTTTGCTTGTCATTACAAGGTACTTGATAGGAAATGAAATTGAGTAAAACTTGTTGCTTTGTTACCCATTGACAGAGCATTCCACAGGTGAAGATATTTTAATGCACTCAATGCTTATTTCATTGAAAAGAACATTAGTTGGTTGAATTGTGGTGTGTGCACTGATGGAGGCAAGCCTATGTCAGGTTGTTTTATAGGCCTGCGCAGTTGAATTACAGTAGCTCCCCATATACCATGGAGTCACTGCTGCATTCATAGACAAAGTCTTGTATCCAAGCCTCTTCCTAGTAAACTGAAATATATTCTTGATAAGGCTCTAAAAGTTGTAAATTTTATTAGTCACAACCATGAAATTCAAAATTGTTTAAAGCACTATGTGAAGAAATAAACAGCATTCACAGCATGCCACTTTGGATGCAGAGATAAGGAAGGTGTCTATCTTGTGGCAAAGTATTTACACAGATATTTGAACTTAGACATGAAGTCCAGGTATGTTTTTGAAGACCATCATTTCCCTCTTGCTCCAAAGTTTCAGGACAGTGATTGACTTCAAAGTCTTGCATATTCATCAGATATTTTTCTAGAAATAAACTCAACTTGTGACTTCAAAATAGCTCAATCACTAAATTCAAAGTAACTGACAAAATTGAGTTAGTCAGTGATTAAAAAACTGGGCTTTAGGAAAGCATGTATTGAAAGAGGTCAGCCTGAAGTTTTTGAAACTGCACAGCTTCTTATCTGATTATGACTTACAACTATCCCAAAATGTGAAAGAGAATATTGTAAGTCATTTGGAATGTCTTCAAGTATCCTTTTATAGGTACTTCCCTCAACATGGAAAAGAAAACAACTGGATTGCAGATCCTTTCAATGAAGAATTCTTCAAAGAAGCTAAACTATCGATCAATGAGAAAGAGCAGTTAATTGAACTTTCAACCAAGTCTTCTTTAAATTCTGATTTTAAAAGAAAATATCTCTTACCTTCTGGGTAGATATCAGTGAGGAATATGAACAGTTCAGTGAGAAGGCACTCAAATAACTTGCTATTTACTAATACTAAACTAGTAGAGAGAGCTTTTTCTTCTTACATTTTCATGAAAAATAAGTGCTGCAACAAGCATAATGAAAGTCCATATTTAAGACTGTATCTTCGCTTCCCATATGGGAGGCCCCCAGTTTGGTTTCCGCCTCACTTGGCCCCACATCCACCAGGGTGGAATGAAACTATATTGCAATTAATGATGTGCAACTATGGAGACTGCTCTGGGCCCTCCCCCTTTCTCTCTGTCTCTCTCTCACCTTCCTTCAAACAAGAAAATAGATCTTAAAAACAAACAAACAAAAAAAAACACCCCACTGTATCTTGCGTCTTTAGAGCCTGATTTTAAGAAACTAAGTGCCTCAAAGCAAGCTGAATGAGATCTCACTAACAAAGTTTTAATCAGCTAGTGATCTGCATAACTATTATTACAGACTTTTCCAATAACACAAATAAATATTAGTTGTTAAAAGTTTTTTAAATATTTGATCATCATTATCAATATTTAACTGTTACAAATATTGTGAAATTAAATCTGTGGTTCGTACTTTTAGTGTAGTAATTTTTCTTTCCTAACTTATTACCTCATTTCTACTATTTTACATTAAGATAGACACAGAACAAAAGTGTCAATATTTAAAATCAGTTGTTTTAGAAACAAGGGGTACAGTTTATAGAAATGGGCTTAAAAGTGCTACCCAAGTGGAAAAAGGTTGGGAACCGCTGCCCTGGAGGAACTTTGTCTCCATGCCCTCCCTCCTTACCTCAACTTCTCATCTGCTATTTTGCCTCTTTCATTGTATGTCAGCCACGCTGGCCTCCCAGCAGATGCTAACCTAATAGGCAGGCTCCTGTCTTAGAGCCTTTGCACTAGACTGGAATTCTTTTTCCTCTTTCACCTCTTTTAAGTCTTGGCTTTGATGTCCCCTTCTCAGTGAGTCCTAATCTGACCACTTTGTTTACAAAATGCATTCTTCCCCACCATTCTCTCTTACTTTGTCCTTTCACTTTTTCCTTAGGACTCATTCATTTCTAATACACTATGCAGTTTGCTTATCTATTACCTGTCTTCCCCAGTGGAATACAAAGTACACAGGGCAGGAACATTTTGCCTGTTTGGGTCAATAATGTATCTCAAAGCATCTAGAACAATGCCTGGCCCACAGTAAGTACTCAGTATATTTATTGAATGACTGAAGCTGGACATGCAATGGTGAACAAGAGAGTTACGACTCCTGGCTTCATGAATATACAGTCCAGTGGGCAAGATGGACTTCAGACAAATAAGTGCATAACAAAAACTAAACTTCCACAAAGAAAAAAATGGGGAAGAAAAATAGGAAAGACATAATTTAATTTGGAAACTGCAAAAACATTTTATAAGGTATATTTACTTCATTTTTCTTAATTGGGAAGAAATCAGAAAATAGTGAGAATCCTCCTAATTATAGTGGACTTAGCATAATTTCATGACACTTTAAGAATGCTGGGAATCTTGAATTGGGGGGCGGGTAAACTAAACAATAGTTTGGCATAATAGAGCAGAATTTCAAGTAGAGCTAGGAGTATCTTTTATTGTGTCCACGTGATCTGTTCGTATGGAGAGGGAGGCAAATGGTCAGGAAGAATTGAGAGGTGGAAGTTTTGAAGATCAGATGAATATGATGAACTCAGGTTTACTAGGAATATATCTAAAAAACAACATCTACCACTCCTGTAGACTTCATCATCTCTATGGAATAGTTCTGTTTAATACTGTCTCTGATTTTTCTATTAATTTTCTCCCTTCTTCCCTTTCTCCTTTCCTCCCTCTTTCCCTCCCTCTCTCATATCTCTTTAAGTAGTTAAATCATGTTAAAATCTTTTGTATTCCTTTTTTTGTGTGTCCTGCGTGGTATATATAAATATAATAAAAGTTTCTGATTGTGATTGTGGTTTTGTCTTCTTTAATTTTTCTTTTTGTTTTATATATTTGAGGCTATGCTATTATATTTAAATTTAGAATTGGTAGGTCTTTTTATTGAATTGACATTTTATAACTATAGGACTCTCTAGTAATATTTCTTTTCTTAAAGTCTATATTTTGTGCTTTGTTATACTGCATTTTAATCTTATATATACTTTAAATTCCACAAGGCATTGTGTTTTAAACAGTCAATATGACCCTTTTGGATGCCATTCATTCTTGCCTATATTACTGTTTCCTTCTGGGATCATTTTGCTTCTCTCTGAAGAACTTCCTTTTCTATTTCTTTTATGGCTGTTTGCTGGTTATAAATTCTCTCCGTTTTTGTTTTGCCTTCATTAAAAAATTTAAATAATTGCAGCCTTACTGGAAAGTTGTGAATATAGTACAAATATTTTTTTCCCTGAACCCTTTGAGAATACGTTGTCAATCTGATGCCCATCACCCTTGAATGACAGAGTATGCAATTTCTACAAAGATACTCTTCTACCTAACTATAATACAACTATCAAAATCACAAAAGTATCACTATATATCATCACCATGTAATCATTAGAAACTATTAAAGTTTTCTAATTGTCCCAGTAATGCAGTTACTTCCCAGCTGAGGCTTGAATTTTAAATTTTTTCAGCTGAGAAGGTGATCCCTTATGGTGGTATCCCATGGACTGACTGCCTTATGTTCTTGGGGTTATAATGATGAACCCAATTTTTCACACCTGTAATGATCTTCTTTAAAAAGTCCTCATCTTCTTTTTCAAAAATTTCAAAAATATTGGAGGAATATTCCTCTGTTAAGAATTCAATAAGAGCACACTATTTGAATGGATCATTGCAACACTTCCATTTCAGTGTGCACTGAGTGAAAAATGTAAGCCTCTGTGTGTGCAAGGTCAAGAATGATGAGGAAATACCATGTGACTACACAAGCATTTATATCTAGATACATCTAATGTAACAAAAAATATTACAGTGGAGGCAAAATTTATCAGCCCACCCTCATAATATTTGTGCTTAGTATTCTGAAACATCAGGTGTCTCGGCTTGCATTCTTTTTTGTCAATTGTCCTTTTTTCTTCCATCCTGGAAATTTTCTTGCAGTAAAAAAATATATATATATTATTTCTTCTCTTGTTTTCTTCTTTTTTTCTGGAATTCTTTTTCAGTTTTTGGACCTTCTAAATTGTTCCTCTAATTTTACTTTTTTCTTCTATTTTCCATGTCATTTATCATTTTGTACCAGGAAATTTTCTCTTATCTTATAATTCTCTCGTTCTTAAATTTCAATTATGATATTTAAATGTCTGGACTTACTTTTATTTTGTATTTACATTTTTCATAATAGTTTCTTTTTTTTAATGAATGCATTATTTTATCTGCAAGGAAATGAATTATAGTAATTTTGATGTTTCCTTCTCCTTTTGTTCATATTTACTTATGGACTCACTTTATTTTGATTTTGTTTTAATCTTCCAGTTTTCCATTGGATGCTTTTCCTCACATGACTGGTAATCTGTCCACTTATATTTGAGTGAGGGACTAAGAAGCAGAGTAGAAGTTTAGTGTGTTTAAGCATGGCTTTTTAGCTGGTGAACTTAAGGGCCTTTTTATCGGGTGACCCCAAATCTCAGTAAATGATGAACTTTTCTCTAGAATTGCTTAATTTTTCGAAGAAAGCTTCTGTCATTTGCCTGTAGAATGTGTGTTGCCGGCTGGTGCCCCAGGACAGGAAGTGAAGGATGTTGAGGGCCTTACCATTTAGTATTTTAAACTCACTTAATTCCTAAACTCTGTATTCATCATTGTGCCCTGTGTACTAGAGTTTATAGCTTTATTTGTTTCTTTTTCCAAAGAATAAATCTTTATTTTCTGTGTGTAGGATGGCTGGTGGTCAGTGAAGAGGGATGTTTAATTTACAAGAAGGGATCTGGGAATTGAGTCTGTATGCAGGTTTTCAGTAACTTGTTTTCAGTTTGTGTCTCATTTCTGTTGTACCTTTATACACTATTCCTCTCCAAGGTCTGCAGGGTGAACTTGCTCATCTTTCACAGGTATCTTTCCAATGTATATCCTTCCAAGGCCCAGAACTAAGTTTGAATCTCCTGCACTGCTGTCTTATAAAGGGACTGATGCTGATTTTTAAAAAATCTTATTGCATACCCCTTTTCTTCCTCATTTTTTTCACTTGTTACCAGCCTAATGATTATCAAATAAAATACTTTTGTTTAGTAATAAACTTATTACTTAATAGTGTTGGCATCTGAGGCCAGAACAATCTCAAAAATGTGAGTATTAGGAAATTAATCATTTGATTATGGAATGGATATCAACACAGGAAAAAATATTTACATATGGCTAGTTGTCATGTAGCTACGGAACAAAATTTATGTTACAGCCATTAAATCCTAGAGATTCAAAAGATTTTATAGGTTATTCAATCCAAAGCTAACGTTTGTTGATCCTTACCATATGTTACATACTGTGCTAAGCATATTATATACATTATCTCATGTGATCCAAACAAACCTTTTGAGGTAAGTAGATATCTTCATTTTTCAGGTGAGGAATCTAATACTTACAAAGGCTCTGCAACATTCCTAAAGGTCACAATTAATAAATGGTAGTGCTGAGATTCAAGTATCAGACAGTTTAGTTCAAGAATACTCCATTGTGCTCCTAAGCACTCGTCTATACATTCTCCTATTTACACTTCAATTCATGGTACAGATAGTTGACTATGTAATCTTTATTTCAGGGAATGGTGAACTAATTATTAATATTTCCCTTGAACTCTTTTTTTATTTTTGGACAGACCCTTGTCATTAAATCTTTTCCTATATTGAGTTTGAATCAGTCTCTGTGTTACTTTTACTCCTGTGTCTTCTAGAGTAAGAGAATAAGTTTGCTTCCTCGTCTAGGGCAAACATTCCCATTTTCTCCAATGGTTTACAATTTCCTGTACGCATCGCTGTTTTGCTAAAATGTTCTTTTGAAAACACGTTAGTGTTTCAGGTTTATGTTCATGATTATATTTCCCCTTCGTCTCGTTCTGTATTCTCCAAGTGAAATCTGAGGGATATTTTTCTTTTGAAGGTCTTTTTTACCTCTGGGATTTAATGATAGGAACTCTGGTTTCTTTTAAAGTCTTCAGGGGCTTATAATTTAGTTGGGAAGGCATGAAATGGATACTAAAATGACTGCAAGAATATATTTAATAAATGCCAGAACACTAATATTATGATAACAATGTCAATAATAATGATAATAGCCAACATGTAAGATGTTAGCCAATCTTCCTGTTACTTTAAAAACATTACCTGATTTAATCCTTGCAGCAGCTCTGTGAAGTAGATGCTGTATTACTGACAGTTTACAGCTAAGGAAAATGAGACAGTCAGGTTAAGTAACTTGTCCAGGATTGCACAGTTTATGATTATCAGCCAGATTTTGATTGAGATGAAGTTCTATAGTCTGTGTTTGTAATCCTTTCACTATTCAGTGATACCTAGGAATCTGAATGCACCCAAACTCGAACAACTTGGAATGTGAATGAAAAAATCAAGCAAATTTTGCCTCGGAATCCTAACTCTCCTTTGGAATCTGAACACCAACATGTTGTTTGCATGGGATGTATCGACTGTACAGCCTGTAGCTTTATCCAAATGCCCACTCTTGTCTTGGAACTCGAACATTTTGGAACTTGAACAGGGTTCTGGGATGGATTAAGTTCAAATTCCAAGGCATCACTGTACTAAACAAATCAATCAGACTTTGGAGAAAAGAATAATTACCTAGACCCAAGATAATTGTAAGTAGAACTTGGGTTGAAACTTTAAAGACTGATAGAGTGTACAATCAGAAAAGAAGTATGAGGGTAGCTAAATGATAGAAATATTGTGAGCAGAAACACTAAGGTAGAATGTTATGGGATGTTTATAGTAGAAAGTTTGAGGCAGAACATTTATGGGAACAATAAAATTTACCATATTTTTCTCACTATATGACACACCTGACCATAAGATGCACCTAGATTTAGAGGAAAATATTCTGAACCAAATGGTGTACTAATACATTTAATAAAATATAGCAGAATAATATTTCAACCATGGAAAGTAAATAGTGATATTAAGAACCAGGGTTTTTTCGTAGGCCTACCACTTCATCATCTAACAGCTGTTGCTACCACTGACAGGTCAGATAATACACATCAAGGTCTGTGACATAACATTCGCTCCATAAGACGCACAAACATTTCCCCCCACTTTTGGGGGGGAAAAGTGCGTCACACAGAGCAAAAAAGATGGTAAATACTTGTTACTGTGGCTAACAAGGTCCTGTGTGATCTGGTCTAACGTACCTCACTTCATCTTTTCTTTTACCTCTGACCTGTCTGTTCTTTGAGCATGCGAAGTGTGCTGGCATCCTAGGACTTTGTACGATCTATTTTTTGCCTGGAGTGCTCTCCTAGAACTCTTATGTCTGACTCCTTATGTCATTCAGGCCTCAGGTTGGCCTTTTCTGATCACACAACCTACAGAAACCTTTAAGTCCTTTATTACCACAGTACCCTGTTTTATTTTTATGGTGGTTCTTCTCTCTGAATGGTGTGCAAGCACTATTATCTGTTCAATATTCACCTCTTTTGTTTTTGCTAAGGGAGTACTGATTTTATTTGGGCTAACAATATGTCCGCCTAAATACTTATTTTTTTCTTTGTCTGTCTTGTATTTAGATATAGTTTGGCTAGTGAAATATAGTGGATGTGTTCTAGAAGTTTCTGGGAAGGCTTTTGTTCTTCTGGAATGGTAGACATAGATGCAATGCTGTCACTCCCCTTATGTCACTGTCCTCACCTTTAAGCAAACTCAACACCTGGCATTTCAACAGTGATCATGAGGGAAAGGCCAAGCAAACCATAGAGACTGTTTGAGGAACTCAACTAGCAAATGCTAGACATTTTGTTATGTGATACAAACAATGCCCGTTACTTAAAGCCACTGTTAATTCTTTTCTATTTATTTTATTTTTTCTTTTTGTCACTTGGCAACCAAAACCATTCCTAATTAATATAAATTATCTTACCAGTGATAAAACTAGGGACAACTGGAAGGGAGCTAGTTTTGGAAGGAAGAAATGATAATTTTATTTTGGTATGATCAATTTGAATTGATATTGCAACATGCCTCCACTGACTGTCAGAGGAGTTGTAATATAGTGGTTGTAATAGAACCAGACTGCTTAAGCTTAAATCCTGGCTCTGCAGTTACTAGCTGTGTGAACTTACACAAGTCACTTAATCTCTCTATATTTCAGTTCCCTCATTTGTAAAACATGGCTGATAATAAAGCCTAACAGAGAAATGGTGAAACTGAGGGTAGATAATATTTTTAAGAGAGAGAATATGAGGCTGTCCAGAAAGTATCAGTTATATTGACAACGGCTGGATTTTTTCCAAACAGCCCTTGTATAGAATATAGAAAGTAGATGAAGGATAAATAATTGATTAATGTCTGCATTTCAGAATGCAGGAATAAGTATAGTCAGTGAAGGAGAAAGAAGAAATAGTTCAGAAAATAGAAGGAGAAATAGGAAATCAAGGGGAGTAAATATATATATTTTTTAATATATTTTTATTTATTTATTTTTGACAGGGAGAGAGAGAGATACAGAGACAGAGACACAGAGAGAACAAAACTGGGGGAGCTCCCAGTTCAGCATATGGTCCCGCACGGGCCGGGGCTGGGATTTGATCCCTGGTCCCCGGCGCTGCAAAGTGAGCGCTTAACCCACTGAGCCATCCCGGCTGCCCCAAAAGTCTTTTTTTTTTTGACAGAGAGAGAGAGATACAGAGACAGAGAAAGAACTGAACTGGGGGAACTCCCCAGTTCAGCATATGGGAGCGCACGGGCTGGGGCCGGGATTCGATCCTTGGTCCTCGGGGCTTCAAAGCGAGTGCTTAACCCGCTGAGCCATCCCGGCTTTTTCGGAAGTAAATATTTTAAGAAAAAATGCTCTTGAGTGTTGATTGCTATAGAAATATCAAGAGAATAGGAACTAATAAAAGACCCTTTTATTTGAGGACTAGAAGAGAGTATTTTTAGTATAGTGAGGGGTGAAAGTTGTGTTACAGCGATTTAAGGTTGAATAGTGAGGAGCAAGAGTTAACATCATGTATGCATTTAACTACATTTAACTGAACCTGTAGTAAAATAGGTATGTATTTTCCCATGGTCTTCTTTATTATATACTGTACATTTCCATATTCTGTACTGTATTACACATTTGTACATGGTACCGAATGGGGTTATATACACACACATAACACCTTTTAAACAATGTAAAGGCTTTTGAAGGAAATTTGACTATATTGGTTTTGACTGTATTTGGTTTTCATGTTATGGTCTGACTTTAGAACCTAACCCCTACATTAAATGTAGACTGCTCTGTACTGGACGTTATTTTTTAAATATATTTTATTTATTTATTTATATTTTTGAATGAGAGAGAGAGATACAGAGACAGAGACAGAGAGAGAACTGAACTGGGGGAGCTCCCAGTTCAGCATATGGGTCCGCATGGGCCGGGGCCGGGATTCGATCCTCCGTCCCCGGTGCTGCAAAGTGAGCGCTTAACCCAATGAGCCATCCCGGCTTCCCTGGACGTTATTTTTTTTTTACATGTGTGCTCTCAGAGACTAGTGGAAAAGGTTTTGAGTAGTGGTTATCTGCTGTTCTATTCTGTTCTTACTTACAACTACTAGCATTATGAGGGAAGACATTGTTTACTTTCTGTTCTCTAGTCTTTCCCTTCATAAATTCTAAAACTTGTCAACTTAGTACATAGAAAAAATGTAATAAAACATTTGACCTTCTCAAAAGAAATCAATGATTTGCCTTTTAGATAATAAAGCTTTTCCTATATCTTTGGCTATATTATTAAAATGGAACAGAGGACTTGCCTATACTAAAGTTATTGTTGAGCACGCTACTGAATCCTCTTTTGCAAAGCAACTATGAGGTAGTAAATTCAGTAACCTCACATTAAAAAAATTTTTTTTTCAGGATGCCAGGATAGTTCAGTGATTGAGCATTTGTCTCTCAATCACAAGGTCCAGGGTTCGATTCCCAGCATCAGCCTGTGCAAACCGATATGCTGAACCTTGGTGCAACTGGTAATGACTGGGTTGGTGGTAAAGGTTCTCACCTTCCATGTGGGAGGCCCTCGGTTCAATTCCTGCCCCACTTGGCCTCTCGTCCACCTGTGTGGAATGAAACCATGTCACAACTAGTGATGTACAGAGATGGAGATTGCTCTGGGCCCTCCCCACTTCTCTCTCTTTCTCACCTTTTCTCAAACAATAAAATCTTTTAAAAATTAAAATTTTATTTTCTTACTGTATAAGAAATACATGTAAAGTTCAAGAAACATAGGACTTCACTTATAGGTGTAATATAAAACTGAAAGTAACAAAGAAACAAAAACTCATGGACACAGTCAGTGGTTTAGTGGTTACCTGAGGGTAAGAGGGGGAATAGGGAGGGGGCATCAAATGAATGGTGATGGAAAGAGAACTGATTCTGGGTGGTGAGCACAGTAATGTAGAATTGTACACCTGAAACCTAGGTAATTTTTACCAACCAATGTCACCCCAATAAATTTAACAATTAAAAAAAAAAGTTTAGGAAATGGAAGTAGTACAAAAAAAATCACTAATTCATTCAGAGATCACTTATATTTTGTTGTGTATTTCCTTGTAGTCTTTTGAAAATACATATTAAAATTTATTTTAATATAATTGATATTAACATATATAGTTTTATATCCTTTGTTTTCTTTTAACATTGTATAATAAATGTTTCCTCATGTTATTAAATAACTTTCTTTCTTTTTTGAGGATGGTATCTCATTTGATAATACCCCATGTCATATAGATAACCTATTTTGTAATTTTTTTCACGTTGATTTTATATTATCCATTATGGAGTGACTTTAGGGTTTTGACAATGTATCTTGTATTATAAAAAAGAAAACTAGTTTTCAATTTTTATAAAAGTTTTCAGAATCAGATTTTTAAATAAATGGTTATTTTTTTAAATAAAAAGTCTGAAAAATCATTCTTTTTAAGATTTATTTTTATTGTTTTTGACAAAGCGAGAACGAGAGCTAGAGAGAGAGAGGT
>PVKE010022817.1:0-25247 GCA_004027555.1 Craseonycteris thonglongyai
AAAGAAAGAAAGAAGTGGGGAGGAATCAGAACAGTCTCCATAGTTGTTAGATGGTTCATTCCGCGAGGCTGGACGTGGGGCCTTGTTGGGTGGGAACTGCACTGGGGACCTTCCCTATGGGAGGAGAGAACCAGTGCTGCCATCCTCATGGTTACCATTTGTATCGAAGTTCAGCATATGGGTTTGCATGAGCCAGGTGGGAATGGAACCCCAGACTTCCTGTTTGTGAAATAAGCATTCCACCTACTGCTATCCTTGCATCCTATCAGTATCTTCCTTTTAATTAAATAATGAAAAAAACTAGCAACCAAGTTTGGAGAGAACACTGCTGTGTGTTTCTGTAATCTTACCTTTATATACCTTGTTCATGAATGATCATTTTTTTGTTGTTGAAGGTGAAATTAAGGCCTTTATATAAAAGTTTAGGTGTAATGTTTGCTTTATCTATAGCATTTTGTTTTCTTTGGTCAGATTTCCTCTAACTTCCCTGATATAGTTCATGCAAAGCCCCACAATGCGGTTGATATTTTTACTGGAATACAAAAATATTGTTTTGATATGGGTAATCAAGGATTGAACATAAATCACAAAAAATAGGTTCAGAATGTGCAAGAAAAAATATTGTTAGAAGGAGTGAATAAACATGGAAGGAGAGGAAATATTACAAAAGGTTTTATGTGTGCATTGTGACAAATAAACATGGCCTGAGTAAGTTTTCAGAAGTAAATTGAATTGGAATCTCAGGTTTCTTTTGAACAAAGCTTTACGTTATGTTGGGTACAATGGAAGACAACTTTTAAAAGATCAGTTTCTCCTTTGGTGACATCACAGATTTGTTATTGATTGTTGTTGTTATTATTTTTTTTTATCAGATATTATCAGTGTTACAATATTTGTTGAATCTGAGCCTTAGTTACCTTTTTCCTTCTCGTTAGTCTTAAATAGTGTCACTCTTTCAAGAATGTAATCTAAAATCATTTGAACTAATTGATATTTTATGTTTTTTCAAATATTACCATAATTAAAGTGATTTGTGTGATTGTTGTTTAATTTATACATATTCTATTGTCTCTACGATAAGCCAGGGTAAATACTTTGTCTTCATAGCTGTGTCACTAGTACCAGTTCCAGCATGCAATATGCATGTAAACTAGCTATTCAGTGAACAGCATTCATATACTCTGGCCTGCTGATTGCTTTTGCTAGTGGAGTTTGTGGGTTTTTTTGTTTGTTTTTTCTTTTGCTATAACTGGAAAAAAGCATTCTTTGAATGACAGTCACTAGTTGTGTTCTCCAGGAAGCACTTCCTGAGGCAAAATGTAAGGATAGAATGATTGTTGATTAGTAGTCATGGCCGATATCTTTCCTGGTGTTGTGAACTATATCCCCATCTATGGGCAGTAGCCCCTGGTCAGTAAAATTTTCTCATCACCATCGGGCAGATAATAACATGTGACATTCAAATGGATCATCTATGTACCAAAATTATTCCTGCCTGCCTCCATTGTTTAACAATCCTTTATATTCTCATGATGACCAGAGTCAGTGTCCACTGCCAAAAAGGTTATTCCTATTATACCTTAATCAAGTGTTGATCCAAAGCATGAGAAATTCAAAGTGTCCAGGTGATAGCCTACGTGTAAACTGCAATGAAACCCTTTTATATTTCTTGGGGGATGTATTCCCCCATTGGGGATCAGGATCTCTAGCCATGCAGAACATAAAATTGTGAAGACAGGAGAAGGTATTCCATAAGGAGGTCATTGGGAATGATGGTAATAGGCCACTCTTCTAACCCTTAATTTACAAATTTATGTATTTTTCTTATGAGAAAAAGATATGTAGATATCTTTGATTAAAGGTATATACTGTGTCTTGGAGCATGGTCTGGAACATTATAAATTATTTGCTCCAAGCTGGCACTTTAGCTGTGCCTTAATAGCTTTCCGAAGACTACAACTTCAAGATATAATATTGAGTATAATATTATTTTTGATTTACTAATTGGTGATGTGTGAGGAGGGTCATTTTCAGAGACTTCAACTTGTTGTTACTCACTTTAATAGCTGTTACCTCACAGGTTAGAGAGAGAATGTGAGAGTCATGCCAACTACCAACTATGTCTTTCCTGA
Source organism: Craseonycteris thonglongyai (assembly GCA_004027555.1). NCBI lineage: Eukaryota > Metazoa > Chordata > Mammalia > Chiroptera > Craseonycteridae > Craseonycteris > Craseonycteris thonglongyai. Next base: position 2,133 of record PVKE010022817.1, read on the forward strand.
TTATAAATTCTGGGGCCAGAAAAATAACTACCAGCTGGCTCTCTGAATACAGTGAATCCTCTCTGATTCCGGACTCCATTTATTACTAAGTCCCCAAATGCTTGTCACCAAGCAGGGAAGTTAACGATGCTCCAAGGTCCTAGTATCAATGTTGACTTGGACTCTACATTGAACAATCTTTAAAATAATTAGGTATTTCTTAAATATATATATTTTTATTTTTGACAGAGAAAGAGAGAGAGAGAGAAAGAGAGAGAGAGAGAAAGAGAGAGAGAGAGAGAGAGAGATACAGAGAGATACAGAGATAGAGACAGAGCTCCCAGTTCAGCATATGGTTCTGCACGGGCCGGGGCCAGGATTCGATCCTCGGTCCCCGGCACTGCAAAGTGAGTGCTTAACCCACTGAGCCATCCTGGCTTCCCCAATTAGGTATTTCTTAATTCCTTATGTATAGTGATCTGAATAAATGATCATGAATGTCTTTGGGACTGGAGTTATCATTACTGTGTATGCATGTCAAGATGCTGGAGTGTTCTTCATTCTAGGGACCTGACTTCTTATTCACTTGATGGCTTCTTTGTTCAAAACTTGGCTTGGACCTGGACATAGGGCAAGGTATCCTTTAAACCTTCACCTGTATCAGTCATTGAAAGTGGGATGGCTCTGGAAGAGCGTGGATGTGGGTACCTCTGAGAAGCTGAGACTGTCCCTACAGCACTCCCAGAAACTGGGGCAACATATCTTTATTGAAGGATATCTGCTTAGCATATCTCTGTGTCCACCACAATGACTAAAAAATTCCCTTTACCTGTTGGTCATTTGTATGTCTTTTTTGGAGTAGAGTTTGTGCAAATCTTTAGCACATTTAATTGGGTTATTAGTTTTTTGCTATTGAGTTATAGGAGTTCCTTATGTATTTTGGAAATTAAACCCTATTTGATATAGATTGTCTTTTACTATTGATTATTTTCTTTTCTGCAGAGAAGCTTGGTAGTTTGATGTAGTTTCACTTGTTTATTTTTGCTTTTGTTGCCTGAATGTGCTTATGATGTTGTATCCATGAAATCATCACCAAAACCAATGACATGAAGTTTGCCCATATGTTTTCTCCAGGAGTTTTATGGTTTCATGTCTTATGTTTATGTTTTTAATCCATTTTAAGTTGATTTTTGTATATGGTATAAGATATGGGTAAAAGTTTATTCTTTTGCCTATGGACATGCAGTTTTCCTAACATCACTTGTTGAAGAGACTATCTATCACCATTGTATATCCTTGTTCTCCTTTTGATGATTCGTTGAATGTATGAGGGCTGTCCAGAAAAATCCAGCCATAAATGCCTCTATTTTTCATGCTGCCTGGCTGGATACGTTTTGGGCAGCCCTCATATATCTGTGATACTCGGTGTCACTAATCACTTGGAAAATGAGAATCAAAACCAAAATGAGATATCACCATGTACCTATTAGGATGCTTAGTGTGTATATATATATATATAAATGGAAGCAAGTGTTGGCACAAATGTGGATATATTAGAAATTTTGTGCCCTATTGGTGGGAATGCAAAATGGTGCAGTCACTATGGAAAATGGTATTGAAGTTCTTTAAAAAATTAAAAATGGAACTACCTCATAAAACCAGTGAACTTTCCTGTGATCCATTTCCTTGAAGAAAATGAAAGGAGTTGCTAATAAATGGGCATAAAATTTTAATTATGATAAATGAAATTTTAGAGTACTCCTGTACAGCATTGTTTAAATTTCAACATGATTTGGGAAAACCTCAATAGAAAAATTTAGTCAAAATTTTTCATTTATGATATAGAGCAGAGATTGAAACTTTTCTTCACAATTACTCCTACTTGTGTCTCTTCTATTTTATTTTATTTTTTAAAGATCCATTTTATTGTTTTTAACAGAGACAGAGAGGCAGAGAAGGATAGAGACAGAGAGATGGGTGCCCAGAGCAGTCTCTATAGTTGAATGTCATCGGTTTTTGACACAGTTTCATTTCACTCAGGTGGGTGGGGAGCCACACAGGGCAGAAACTGGGCTGGGGGCCTTCTGCATGGGAGGCACACCTCCTCGAGCCAGGGGCCGAACCAGAGGGCTAAAACCAAACTGGGGGTCTCTCACATGGGAAGCCTGCCCCAGTTCAGCATATGGGTTCGCACAGGCTGGGATGAAATTCAGTCCTCGGTCCCCAGGGATGCAAAGTGAACACTTAGCTTGCTGAGCCATCCCAGCTTCCCTCTTTTATTTTAGATTAAGAAAAATTTCCAGTATTGTCAAACAGGTATTAATTGTTACAAATTTTAGAATTTTATTATTTATTTTTGCCAAGGATCTAAATTCTGTCAGGGGAAAAAAGATAACTTATTTTACAAACTTCAGGGTCTTTTTTATCCCAACTGTTCAAAGAAGTCTAAAATTGTTGAGAACATTCTTTTTATGCATGTATGTATGTGTTATTTATTGGTCTGGTTTTTATAGGAACAATATGCAGTTATATGTGTTCTTAAAAATGAAATGTAGATGAGAATATGGCTGCTTAAACGTCATTAGCCAAATTATGAGAACATACTCAGAGGACCTTTTCTTAGAAATATTACTGAAAAAGTATATAAACATCGCCTATGAGAGTATTCCACTCTTGAATGTGCTTTTTTTCGGTCATTCACAGTTGGATGTTTCAGAAAACAATGTTTGGTAGGAAATGTGATGGATATAATACAAAATATAAGAAAGCTTCAAATACCCTGTGATTTGGTTATAGAACATACACACTCCAATATATACAAAAATATGACTCTCCTATATATAGTTATAAAAATTTTCAGTTATTATTAACCATATTAATACTTTAAGAAATAATCTAGGGAAAACTGGGATGGCTCAGTGGGTTAAGCGCTTGCTTTGAAGCCCCGAAGACCAAGGATAGAATCCGGTCCCCGGCCCGTGTGGACCCACATGCTGAACTGGGGAGTTCCCACAGTTCAGTTCTCTCTCTGTCTCTTTCTCTCTCTCTCTCTCTCTCTGTCTGTCTGTCAAAAAAAAAAATTAATTAAAAAAAAAAAGGAAACAATCTGAACAATTTCTACCATGAAGCAACTGTTTAGTTAAAAATTAGAAAAATGTGCATGCAATATTAAACATTTTTGACAGTTGGAATAAATCTTATTGTTTCTTCAAAAATAGTGTAACTAGAACAGATAATTTTCTAGAACAATGTAGCATCCAACAGTATATTGTATTCTCTAATAAACTCTGTATTTATGAAAAATTATTCTGAAGCCATAGAGGAAGGTCTGACATCCCTCAGAAAAAAAGTTCATGGTTAGTAAATATCTGCACTCTTCTTCTTCTTTTATTTATTTATTTTTTTCTATTCAAGACCTGCTTCCAAAAGAGGTGAAGAATCGAAGTAGCATCTTCCTCATTATTCCATCCACATGGCTGGTAAAATGTAATTGTTAGAAAACAGAACTATTCTACTTGACTGTCCAGTAAAAGCCTTTTTGGATCTAAAACAAATTGATTTCTTTCCTTTCCTTCTCTTCCCCTTTCCTTCCCTTCCACTTCCTCTTCCCCTTCCCTTTTCCCTTCCCTTTTCCCTGTCCTTTTCCCTTTCCCTTTCCTTCTTTGGAAGAAACTCTTCATCCTGGCCCAATGTCAGCTTTTAAGTAAAATGAGAAAATATTTTGAGGTGTAGAAATAAGCTCCTCCTCCTACCCCCCAAAACAAAACACAAAACAAAAACAAAACACACACATTATTTCTCAAGACAAATATTTTTTGTTTTTTTAACAAGATAGTAGAATTATCATTTTTGGAAACTTTTAAAGATAAACATAGTCCTTACCTGTCTATATTGTTTTATTCTCCAAAGAGAAAGATGAAAATGAATTATCTTTTTTATTACCATCCTGATTCTGTGAAAACTAATTTAAAACGATTTTAGTTTTGATTCATTCTTTCCTGTGTTGCACATACAAATTATATGAAGGCAGGAGAGATTCTACTGCCTAAATGGGTAAACAGATGATTTCTTGAGGGAAAACTTATTTCTAAGGAATGTGACATATTAAAAACTAGAGAAGTTGAGTCATAGTAAAAAATATAGCTTAAATATATGACTCTTAAATAGTTTGAAAATGAAGAAAAGAAAAGGGGAATAAAATCTTTTCAACTTCTAAGAAATCTGTTAACATTTTAAGTAATAATTAAAATTTATCATATAATGCTAGAATTAGTGATGATACATTAGAATCAAAATATTGGAAATGGAGGAGATACCGGGATAACTCAACATATTGAACGCTTGCCTTGTAACCATGAGGTCCAGGGATTGAATCCTGGACTTGGCCTTTGCAAGCCCATATGCTAAACTGCGATGCCACTGATAACAAGGATGGCTTTTGCCTCCCACGTGGTTCCTGCCCCACACAGCACCACATCCACATGTGTGGAATGAAACTATGTCACAACCAATGATGAACACCTATGGAGACTTCTCTGGGCTGCCCCTCACTCTCTCTCATCTTCTATCAAACAATAATATAAATTTTAAAAAATATTGGAAATGGATATGAGGAAAAGAAGTTCTGATGAGAACTTGGGGAAGTCCAGAATACTTAGATAATTAGTAACACATTGTGGATTAAAGTTTTCCAAGTCTACTATCATAAACACATGATCATAATGTCTTATTAAAAATTTAATCATCTCCTGACTGACATGGATTTTCAGAATGAGAACTTGGTGAACTCACTATTCCTCAAAAAAAAAAAAGTATGAAGAACACAACTAAAGTCAACCATTTTAGAACTCTGGCAATTCATCAAAGACACAGAATGACTGAAACATCCTCTAAGAGAAATTACTGAACCTCAATAAGATGAGGTCTGTAAAATTTTGGCCTTAGACTGTTGGATCATTCTTTTCTCCCAGTTCAGTGTCCTAGTAGCTAAAAGATGGCAGCATTGCATGCAAAGGAGACAGTGACCTCTTTACAGAACTCCATTAAAAGTATCATCCTCATAGCATGTAAATATTTCATCTGAACTTTCAAATCTCTGGATTAACCTTTGTTCTCAAGGCGTGGTGGTAATTTGATTTGACTTAGAGCTCAGTGGCTGTAGGGGAGCTACTACATTGACTTCAGCAAAACAACAGCAAACTCTGGCAACATCTGACATGTCTAAAGCTGTGATTAACGTTTTTTAGCATTCATTTTGCATCCACATAAATTGGATTACACTCTACAATTGCAAGCGTTTAAGTTTTAAACATCTATCTTGGTGACTCTGCTATATCAATACATATGAGTACCGTATTTTTCTGGTTTCATACTTATTTGCCAAAATACAAATCCTCTTTAATCCAACATTCCAACTTTCCCATGCATTCTGGTGGGTGTGCCTGGAATACGTACACACAACCATGCTGGTTTCCAATTACATTAATAACCAGGAATCCCAAGTGGGTTAGTAATGAGTCTTGGCAGTTGTGCCGTATTTATCTGGGCCATCCATTCTATCATTGGAAATAACTATGTCACATCTCTTCTCATTTCCAGTCCTCTCACTTAGCTTATGAGAGAGCTTCTAATTCACTGAGAAAATTGAAACAGTCTAATAATTTTGACAAATTCTATATACCAGGAGTACCCACTTTTATCCACAAATTTGCCTACTCTTTATTTTATTTCCTTAGATGTGCTATTGTTCCCCCACCTAAAATTTCTTGACATATATGAGATATCTTTTCTTGCCTAATCAAAGATATATCTTCAGTAGTTTCATTACTTTCTTATAGTGTCCATATAAGATATATGGATACCTTTGAGGTAGTTCCTGGATTATTATCATCAATATAAATACCTAAACATGCTATAATTTCTTACATTTTATCAAGCATCTTCCAGCATTGGGAGCTAAGGCACCATAATGAGGTGGCGGTGGGAGCATGATGCATTATGAGTAGTCGTCTCTGGGTGGGTCCCTCTGCTTGCCGTTAAGCTTTCAATTCAGGAATGACATCTTCAGAGCACAGATTTTGAGAAAATATCTGATTAAAATCCTTATTCACACAGTTGATCCAAGAAAAGATACTCATTAGTTTGTCCTAGACAAAAAAGAGAAATGAACAGCATATACAGATTATAATTTTACATTGTTAAACTGGATGCCTAGATGCATACAACAGCATTTGTCAAGAAATGATACTAAAGATTTATGAAGGTAAAGATTACCCTTATACTTTGACGGGAGCTTGAAATATTAGTTGATATGGTCAGCACTATCAAGCTATTCATATTTGGATGTATGAAGTTGATTATTCATTCCTCAGGAAGATCATGAATAAACTCAGAGAAAATCAGGAAATTGGGGAGTTCTTTAGCAAAAAAATCTGCTACTGGAATTAAGTTTCTGGAATAAACCTAACCTACATAGGCTGGGCTCAATATGCATATGAACTCAGGTCTTAGCAATTCAACAGAAACCATAATTGACTGGAGGCAACTACTCTGTGAGTAGCAACGACCAATTTTCTCCAAAATTTGTTTATAGATTCAGTATGATCTCTGATTTTAGCAGGATTTGGAAATGCAAGTGAAAATGAATAGCCTAAAAAATCATGAAAATTCAAAAAAGTTGGATGACTTACATTCTTACTTCAAAACTTATTATAAAGCTGTAGTAATCAATATAACTTGGCATATGCATAAGGATAGACATATAGATCAATAAAACAATTGAGAGTCCTTTATGTTTATAGTTAATTAATTTTCAACACAGATATTAAGGCATTTCATTGGGGTATAATAGTCTTTTCAAGAAATTACCTTAGAATAATTGGGAAACCACTTGCAAAAGAAGGAATTTAGACCCCTAACTTACACCACACAGAAAAATTAACTAAAAGTAGATTATAGATTGATATGTGAGAGTAAAACTAAGAACATTTTAGAAGAACATAGGAAAACTTTGTGATCTTCAGTTATGCAAAAATTTCTTAGTAGCAGCACCAAAACAACAAACAAATATGATTCATAAAAGAAAAAGTTGATATCATAGACTTTCTCAAAATTAAAAAGGCTTAAAAAATTAAAAAGGCTTGTACTTAAGAAACACTAATAATTAAATGAAATGACAAGCCACAGAATGGAAGAGAATATTGGTGAATCCTATTATAAAGGGTTTGTGTCCAGAGTATATAAAGGGTTCTTACAACTCAATAGTCAGAGGACAAATAAACCAATTAAAATAGAAAATGATTTCAATAAATATTTTTATCAAAGACATATAAATGGTTAAAATATATAAAAGTAAGATTGCAATGAGATTTCACTTCACATCCAACAGAAAGGCTATCACAAAAAAGACATTATATTGAATGTTGGAGAGGATGTGGAGAATCAGGAACATTCAATGATTGCTGATAGGCATGTAAAATGATACAGACACATTGGAACACAATTTGACAATTTCTTGTTTTTTATTTATTTTTTACCCCTCTCAACTGTTAAAATGTTAAACATAAACTTTTATCACAACCTGGTAATTTCACTCTTGGTACGTACTCAAGAGATTAAAGTATATATCCACAAAAAGTCTTCTACACAAAAGGTTTATGGCAGCGTTATGTATAACAACAGTCAATAAGTAGAAATGTTCCAACATCAACTGTTGAAATGATGAACAATTGAATACTATTCTACAATGAACTAATATGTGCTATCACGTGGAATAATCTCAAAATGTTAAGTAAAAGAGCCCAGATACAAAAGACAACATATCGTATAATTCCACTTATGAAAAACTTGCAGAAAAAGGCAAGTTTATAGAAATAGAAGTGTATTAGTGGCTTATTGGTCTGGGATTGGGAGCAAGATGTGACTAAAAATAACCTTAGGAATCTTTTGAGACACTCTTGATCATCTATAAAGATATACCACATGTATTTTTATATCATCATTTGGAAAGCTGAGCCCAAAATATGTCATCTTTAACTTCTATCATTCTCCCATATCCAATTTATGAATTAATAAGTAAAATAAATCATTTGGAATAATTTAACAGTGAATATAGTTTAAATTTTCAAACAAAACTCTATGTAAAGCTTGAATATGCATATCAGTAATTAAGCATATGGGTTCAGTACTAGATACTCCTGTGGGTTTGGTTCAGTCACTGCTCTGTGTGTGTTGGGAGTGGCAGAGTTAAGGGCAAGCCGTAATTTTGGATATACATGAAAAGAAACAGAAAAATATGAATATGTGTAAGAGTTATTAAGCTATTATATCCCAACTCAAAGCCTACCCATCTGTATTCTAGTCTGTGGACTTGGTTCTGGGAACCTGCAAATCACGTTTATCCTTTAACAGCTGGCTCTGTTCAGCTCTGCTAGTAGGGGCTCTAGTGGGAGACTGCACAACTGGAGGAGCGAGAAGGGATGTACTACTTCCTGTTTGCTTCCTGCTTGCTCCCTATTCATGTCAACATCACCCAAACCAGGCTGCCTTACCTCAGTCAATAGGTGTTCCAATAGCAGCAGGTGAATCACTTTGGCAGCACCAGCTGTCTGCTCCCCACTTCATCCTCCTCTCAACACACACTTAGAAGGTCTGGGTTATAGATCAATAGAGACATTTCTACAACTTACAGACCCTGAAGGAGCTGAATAGTACTCTTTCTCAGATGTCTAAGTTTCAGCTCTCAAGGGCCTCTCCTACATAATTTATGTTACATTAATTTTAATCCTTTCCATTTGTTTCCCCAGCTGTGTCCTTATTGGCTACCTCTGTACTAACTTAATGTGCTCTTTTTCTTTCGGTTATTTAGCAATACTTTGTACTTACTTAACAATAGTTCCATATCAAATTCTCTATGTAACACAATTGATATAGTTTCCGTTTCCTGATTAGTTTCTGACTGATACATCAAACTAATAATATAGATAATTTCTGGAATATATGGGAGTAGGAATAGAGCCATAACTTTACATATTTAGAGTTTGTTGGATTTTGTCTATTTATTTGCTATTTTTTAGCTAGGAGGTATGAGGGGTCTCTGGAAAAAATCCAGCCTTTCTTAATGTAACAAGAATGGTGGGGAAGCCAGGATGGCTCAGTGGCTTAAGCACTCATTTTGCAGCGCCAGGGACTGAGGATCGAATCCCAGCCCCGGCCCGTGAGGACCCATATGCTGAACTGGGGAGTTCTCTGAGTTCAGTTCTCTTTCTGTCTCTGTCTCTGTATCTCTCTCTCTCTCTCTCTCTCTCTCTCCCCCTCTCTCTGTCAAAAAAGTAAGTAAAAAAAAAAATGGTTACAGGGCTGGATACTTTATGGACAGCCCTCATATTTTGCATGCTTTTAAATGTCTCCATGCCTCACTTCCTTAATCTGCAAAATAAGTATAAAAATAGTATTTCCTAAATGTTTATTGAAGAATGAATAGATAAAATGTGATACACATACACGCAATGGAACGTTATTCAGCCATAAAAACTAAGGTAACCTTGCCATTGTGACAACATAGATGTACCTTGGAGGATATCATACTAAGTGAAATAATAAGTCAGAGAAAGATAACTAAGGTCTGATCTCATTTATATGTAGAACCTTTTTTTTTCCAGAATTTTTATTAAAATATAGCTACCATACAATAATATATTAATTTCAGCTATACACCTTAGTTATTAAACCTTTATATACCTAAAGAAGTGATCACCGTGATAAAAGTTCAGCAACCATCTGTCACTATACCATTCTATCACAATATTATTGACTATATTTCCTACGCTGTATATTACATTTCCATGACTTGTTTTATACCTGGTAATTTGAACTTGTCCCCTTTCACTTTTCCCCCCTTATAAAATTTTTCAATTAAAACTGACATTAAATGCTATTTTATATTAATTTCAGGTGTACTGCACAGTGGTTAGACATTTATGTAATGTAATAAGTGATGCCCCTGACTAGTGTAGTACCCACCTGGCACTATACATAGTTATTACCATATTATTGACTATATTCCCTAAGCTTTACTTTACATCCTTATAACTATTTTGTAACTACCAATTTGTATTTCTTAATTCCTTCACCTTTTTCACCCACCTCCAATCCACCTTCCATTTGGCAACCATCAAAATAGTCTCTGTATCTCTGTATCTTGAGTTTGTTTCGGTTTTGTTTGTTTGCTCATTTTGTTTCCTTATATGTAACTCCACATATAAGTGAAATTACATTGCATCTGTCTTTGTCTGACACAATCCACTCAACACAGTAGCCTCCAGGTCTATCCATGTCATGTAGATGTCAAGAATCCATTCCCTCCCGTGGCCAAGTAATGTTCCATTATATCCATTCATCCACTGACAGGCATCCAGGTTGTCTCCACGTCTTGGCTATTGTAAACAATGCTGTAATATACATGGATACATACATCCCATTAAAGTAGCATTTTGAGTTTCTTCAGATAAATACCCAGCAGCAGGATTACTGGGTCCTTCTTGGTCTCTTGTTATAGCCTCTGTCATTTTATTTATTTATTTATTTTTATTTTCTTTATCTAACCAAGTTTATTTATGGACATAGAAGTAAAGTTTTTTTTTGTTTTGTTTTGGTTATTGTTTGTTTTTTTTGTTATTAAATTTATTTATTTATTTTTTAAAATATATTATTTATTTATTTATTTATTTTTGACAGAGAGAGATAGAGAGAGAGCAAGAGCAAGAGAGAGAGAGATGCAGAGACAGAGAGAGTGAGAACTGAACTGGGGGAGCTCCCAGTTCAGCATGTGGTTCCGCACGGGCTGGAGCCGGAACTCGGTCCCTGGTCCCCGGCGCTGCAAAGTGAGCGCTTCACCCACTGAACCATCCCGGCTTCCCCTATTAAATTTATTGAGGTGACATCAATAGATATCAATTACATTGCTTCCAGGTGTACAATTCTACATTACATTGTCTATATATCGCATTATGTACTCATCCAGAATCAGCTCACTTTCCATCACCGTGTGTTTGATTCCCTCTCCCTACTCCTTTAAAAAAAAACAAAAAAAAAAACCCAAACAGAGAACGGATTGATCGTTGCAGAAGTATGGATGGGGGGTGTGGGGTAGGAAAAATGGGTGAAGGGGTGTCCAAATGTATAAAAAGTCACATATGAAATAAGTAAGTCATGGGGATGTCATGTACAGTATGGTGACTATAGTTAATAATTATTGAATATTTGAAAGTTGCTAAAAAAGCGATATTAAAATTCTCATCACAAGAAAAAAGAATCACCATACTGTATTGTTTTGATTTTTGTTTAAACAGTCAATTATCTTCTGTAGATAATAAAAAAATTATAACTGTGCATGGTGATATGATCAATTGGCTTTGGTCATTTCAAAATTAAAGGTTTATTTTAACATTATAAAATTTACATGCAATATGCCAAACTAAAATAAACCTTTCCCCTTGACTTTTTTGGCCATTTATTTCTCTTGGCTCAGGTAGTTTCTTCACATGTATGTGCAAGATGCTGAATATTAGTGTGGAACCCTGGGAGATCTCTGGGATGCTCTTCCTTTGTGGTTCTCTATTTTCTGGGTATCTGTGAACTCTAGCTCTCTGGTGTTCCCAGAATCTCAGCTCTGTCTACTTATCTCAGAGATCTCAGAGCACTGGAGATTTTATTCATGCCATGAGCTGGAACCATTGTAGGGCTTATGTCATTTATTGTCTGTCTTTCATTGATCACTGTTCTCAGTTGTCTGATATCCATGGTACTGACAATGGTTGTTTTATACATTTTCTCTGCTATTTTAGTTCTTTCATTTTGGAAGGTCTATCTGGTACCTATTATTCCACCTTGGCCTGAAGAACAGAAATTCTGGATGATTCCCTATTCTAATTATTTTGCATCATTAAAATAGTACACTTATAGAACAAGTGGAGCTCCATTACTCTAATTCTTCAGACAGGCAATATAACAGCATTTATAAATAAAACCATACTAATTATTATTTATTCAAAATTACTAAATAGCATAAAGATTGCTCTGAGCCATATTAAATATCTCAATATGCATATTTTGAAAATTTTATTATATATAAACACTAATCTTCATTCATAGATGATCAATCAACAGATACTGTTTGCTCCATACTATAATTATCTGTTCACAGTGTAAAACATGCTGGAGGTTCTATCAAATTAGCTAGTGCCATCCAACTGATTTAACAACTTAATTCATTTTCAATGTGCTCCTAAGGAGCATAAATGATTTACCGATTTGTGAGCTTTGTTTAAGATCAACTGAATCAGAATCCCTAGAAGCATGATCTGGATTATTTTATTAGACAGAATAAAATCTAATTATAACAGAGCAAAAAGAAAAGCAATATAGCCTTTCTAAGGTGGTCTTATTAGCGGTCAGGTTTGGGACTCACTAAACCAAGCTTGTCCAATCAGTGTACCATAGGCCAAATGCAGTCCAGGACAGCTTTGAATGTGGTCCAACACATATTCATAAACTTTTTAAAAGCAGTAGGAGATTTTTCTTTTGTAATTTTTAGCTCATCAGCTATTTCCAGTGTATCCCAAGGAAACCAAAAGATTGAACAACCCTATACTAAGCAAAACTACCAAGAGCTACGATCATGGCTTTTTTTCAAACAGCAGGGAGATCTACTTAGGATATTGTGTATTTTGACTACATTCATATATAGCTACTGAGGATCTTAGTCTCCCAATTAAGAGGGTTTTATTTAGCTATATCTTCATTTAAATGTGTAGAATAACTTGTAAATATAGAAATGTGAGTACAGTAACAGACAAGTAAATTCTTATATGCAGGTAACTTCTATTGCTGTTAAGGAAAATAGAACTAACAAAAACAACTATTTTTAACATTAGCATCAAAAATGTCAAAATGATAAGCATTTTCCCCACTGATTAATACATTTTATAAAATCCCAATACGTTTAAGTTTTCCTCAATCTATTGTAAGTGAAATGATCATGTTTTTATGGCCTGAGTGTTTTGAGGATTTGGGAACAGCCTAAAAAGAAATGATGAAAGCTTGAATTTTTGTAATTTGGCATACCCAGTTGTAAATTGTTAAATTTAAAAGATTTAATTATTTTACAATCTGAAAAATGGGAAATACAACTACCATGTGGTATTGTAAGAGAGCGGTGTAAGAGATGAAACATTCTTGTATGTATGAATGTTGAGTAATGAATACTGAGAATGGTAGGTTAAAGGTTTTTGAAAACCCTAAAACATACCTTCTAGCAAAACCTTTAGTAACATGGGAAATTTATCAGCAATATTTTTATATGTTGTATTTGTCAGTACTAGTTTTGTTGCAAATGACACAAACACAAATTGACAGAAGTTTGAGAAAAAGACAACTTACTATTATGAGAGGGATGCAATACAGATAGAAATTCATGGTGTGGTATTTAAATAAGCCATGTGAACTACTGAAGACTTGGAATCACACATCTTTGTACTGGGTTTCCTTGTCTCTTTTGCCTATCAACTATATTTGTGGATTGTATTAGTACTCGTAAGTATTATTTTAGTTGCAGGTAACAGTGTCACCTGCATCACTTTTGGCAAGGATTCTGGATAACTCCAGAACTTTGTAATTGCAAATTCACTTTGAAGTAAATAGTTAAATTTCATAATATATCATTTACTTACTGTATTATGTGCTCACTACCCAGAGTTAGTTCTTTTTTTATAACTATATACTTGACCCTCTTCAACCTCTTATACCACCCCCCTCCACCATTACCCTCTGGTAACCATTAAACTGTTGTCTGTGTCTAAGTTTTTGTTTGTTTGTCTTGTTCATTTGTTGCTTTTGGTTTTCTATACCATATATGAGGAAATCATATGGTTCTTGACTTTTTGAGTCTGATTTATTTCCATTAGTTTGATAATCTCAAGGTCCATCCATGCTGTTGCAAATGGCAGTATTCCCTAATATATTTTTCTATCAAGGGATTTATTTTTTACCTATAAATACCTAGTCTTTATTTTCACTTTAACTGTGGAACATTATGATTGATGATTATCTCACATCATAAACTGGAAGTGCACCCTTACCTAGACAAAACATTTTTTACTGAAGGATTATTATATATATAGTGATTGAGTCAATAAAAAAAGAGTACTGATATTTTTACTGTGCAAAGGTACATGTTACATTTTTGGCATTTATAACTTTGTCTATATTAAAGAGAAAAGTTCCGTATTCAATTATCACAAATGTCATCTGTTGAAAGTATATGAACTATGTTAACCGTGCCTAGAAAAATATTTATAAATACTCATTTGTTTCACTGACTGAGCTACTTTAATTCTTAAAAAATAATTTTATTTATATATTAGGCAGAACATATATGTCAAGTGTTTGCAGCTTCAGTTGGTACTAAGTCCCATCAATCAGAACCATCAGGAAACAGGTTAGCAGCATTTCAGAAATGGCACATATCTAGTGTTTATAAATTTGCCATACCTCACGGACAGAAGCAGGAAAGGGAGATTATGTTTTGAATTCTTCAAAATCCCCCTGTAACTTTCTGAAGACAACCTGGAACAATATGTACAAATTGATACAATAAATATGCAGATGGCAAATATACCAGGTGCAGATAGAAGGTGAGAATGGAAAAACTCTACAGATGCGCAGATAAGCCCGCTGACTCCAGAAGTGATACACATATACATTGAGGTTCTGGAGGCCCAGGTAAGGACTCGGCAGATTAATAAGGGAAGTTCTTATTTCTCAAGATGATCAGAACTGCTTCTTCCTCAACTTTTAATTAAGTCACTCATAGAATCCTCACTACAGAAGAGGGATTCCCACACTATACCCTGTAGCTGACCCCTAGACCACCACTTTTCTAAGAGTTCAACTAGCCAAGTGAATAGAAATTTTTTACCTGTACATTTCTCTTTCTTCAACCTCCAGGCTCTTACTTGGTCCCACTAGAAATGATGTCTTTCTTCATAATAATGAAGATTATTTAAATTCTACCCATATTGGAAACTAAAAGTTTTTTATTTTACTTCCCCTCCAAACATATCCT
Organism: Craseonycteris thonglongyai; assembly: GCA_004027555.1. NCBI lineage: Eukaryota > Metazoa > Chordata > Mammalia > Chiroptera > Craseonycteridae > Craseonycteris > Craseonycteris thonglongyai. The sequence continues at coordinate 17,233 of PVKE010022817.1, forward strand.
ATATTCCTGCTATAAATTTAAATGTATTAAATTTTATTACTAAAATTAATCTTGAATACTATGAATATTTTTAAAGTAAGCATAGAGTGGTAGGAAAACAACAAGTTTGGACTTTAACAGAAAATATGTTTTGCAGGTAAAGAATATGAATTTTCATGTCAGTGTAAATTTTACTAATGGGTTGTTTCCCAGTTTCACTATAAATTTCTGAGCCACTGCGAGTTTAGGTGGAAACAAATTCTGTGAAAAATACAATGAATAATAATTATATAAAATTACATTAAAAGTTACCAAATGAATGTAATGCTTCCTAATATAGGTCAAATACTATTAAGTATTTGTCAGTTGATTGGGACGTAGAAAGAAACATGCTTATTATTTTAGTAGGTGAGGAAGTGTGGAGGAAGTTATAGATGATACCACGTTCTCTTGAAATCAGAGTTGTCCTTTCATGCATAAAATGAGATTTTTCTAAAGGAAAGAGAAGGTTATGGAAGAACTGACAAGCAAAGCTATAGTTTAAGAATAACTATTGTTTCTTATTTCTATGTACATGTCTACTTTCTCTCTGGCTGTACCATATTTGAAATAAAGTATTGAATTTCATTTCATAAGTACTAGTTGGAAAAAATTCTAAAATTATTAAATATTTAGGAAAATACAGGAAATATGTAAAAGGTATACTATCTTCCAAATATAAAACCTATATGACATAATTTTAGAACTGGATTTTCCTTAGAAAAAGACAACTCAAGACTCTTTTTTATTTATTAGGAAATAAGGGTTGACAGTTTTTAAAAGACTTATCAGGATTTTAATGAAGCAGAGCAAGCATCAAGGCTGAAGCTAAGCCCATTACACTAATTTTAGCTTTGCTCATTTTTGCTCAAAGTAAAGAATGAGGTGAAGTAACAGTCATGGGAAATACTTCTGAGAATATGAGCCCGTTGTGTCATAAAGTAAATGAAGTATGTATTTTTATAAGATTTGTAATGCTTTGTTAACTAGAACTAAATAATTTGTTTAATTTTTTTTTAAATATGAGATAAAGGGTCAAACATTTTATTTTGTGGGAGACTTGAAACATATCTAGGAATAAAAATATGCTAGAATAAAATACCACTGTGTATTTTTACCTCCAAGAATCCTACTTGTTCACACAGATCGATTAAGGGTAGGAAAATACCTTAAAATATTCATTAGTGGTATTTGATACATTTATATTTGTTTAAGATCCTATTTATACACTGGAAGAACTTGTTTCATTTCACTCAATTCTTTCATATTGTTTGTCTGTCAATGATACACAAGATATAACTCTAGAGGGAGGTAAAAAGACTAGAGAATACAAGGAACTGATTTCTTATCAAAAGTTTACCTGGCATCAACATTCAATAGGTTTTCTACCTAAGAATATGTCATCTTCTCAAGGTGAAAATGTAGATTTATTTTTAATATATAAGTCCCACCAAAATGTTATAATAGTAACATGTTGACTATCATAAGAATATAACAATAGAAACAATAAGCAGAAGTTCACAAATTATACCACCATATATTAAAAACGGGTACTTGGTTAGAAAGATTAATCTTGACAAGATGGAATAAAACTCCAAAAAAAAAAGACGAAGTAAATGAGCATCAATTCTTTTATAGTTAGGTCTTCTTTGAGTTTTCTTTTATTATGTGCTATATATAAAAGTGAGTGTATAGTCATTGATTTCTGTTATGACAAAAACTGTTGAGCTTTTTCTCCTTAAGAATAAAAATAGAGTAGAAGTTGTAACAAAGATCTATTGTTATGGGATATTACTATGGATTTTTCTTCCCTTTATTCAACAGATCTGAAACTGCTTTACTTAACATTTGTGCAAATGTAAGACTCTGCAATAAAAGAAATTTAAACTCCTGAATGTATTTCATTTCTCAAGAAGTTTTGGGTTTTTATAATTCAATGAATTATAAAATAAGATAAAAATCATCTGAAAAATGCATATCCTAAGAGATTTAAAAATTTCTAAAGGTCATCATCATGCACACAGTCCTGTTTTTAAGGAGAATATCATGCCTTAATTTTCTCATTGAATACTGCACATTAAACACGTGTACACAAGAGTTATTATGCACACTGAGACAGTGTGCAAAAAACCCAAACTAAGGTATTAATCTCTGTTAAGATTATAAAAAAAAAAAGAAGAAAGAAAAATAAAAAAGAAATGTGTTTTAACAAAATTGAATTTTCTATTTATAGTAATTAACACACAACATGTTAATTATTTTATATACCAGTTTTCTTCAGGAGCAAGATTGCCTAGATAGATTGCTCTCCTGGGAAGCCATCTGCATTCATGATTGGAATTGCAAAAACATTTATATATTTGTTATGATGAAATAACACAATAAAATTCAGGGAAACACAAGAATTAACTCTGAGGCAATAAAATATAGGACATTGATTATTCATTAAAGCAAACACTATATATTTTTAGATGATTTGTTTGGGAAAAGGCAGTAAGAACAATTAGCAAAATGATATACTAAACAACCAAGATATCCTTCAATAGATAAAAGGTCAAGCTGGGGTACATCCAGACAATGGACCACTATTCAGCTCTAAAAAGAGATGAGCTATCAAGCCTTGAAAAGACATGGAGGAACCATAAATGCGTATTACTAAGTGAAATAAGTCAGTTGATCTCTGGCTGGTGAACACACAACGCAATATATAAATGATACATTATTGGAATGTACACTTGAAAACTATATAATTTTACTAACCAGTTTCACCCCAATACATTTAGTAAAAGAAAAAAAAAAAGCCATTGGTTTGTACATGACCATATATATGGTTATAAAGTAGAAAAATAATTCAAACACTGTATCATCCATGCTGGCCCATTAAAGAAAGCCATTTGATTGTATGCTATTAATACATTAATAGAAACTACCCTTACGTTTCTACTACAGATTAATAGCTATTATTACTATATAAGTGCTTGTATGTGTGTGACTTCACAACCAAATTATATACAATCATGTTTAAAACTATTTTATGTGAGAAGTAAGCTTGTATATAACTCTTTATTTGTTCCAAATACCTTTTGTTTTACTTATTGGAAACTGTGTTATAGTTCCCACCTTTTTTTTAACCATGATTTTTAATATACTTAATAGATTGTTTTCCCATTAAACCTGTCAATACATAGTGTAAAAAAAAATAATTGAAAGGCTTTACATAATGTCTGATTCCAACTATGTGACATTCTGGGAAAAAAAGAAACAGTGGAGACAACAAAGAGATCACTTGTCCAGGACTAGGGAGAAAGAAGCTATAAATAGACAGAACACAGGAGATTATTTGGTCTTTGACATTATTCTGTATGATACTGTATTGATGATTTCATGTCTTAAACATTTATCAAAACCCATCAAATGTACAATACCAAGAGTGAACCATAATGTAAACTATGGAATTTGGTTGATTATGATGAGTCAGTGTAGGATCATTGATTGTCATGGATGTACCACTCTGCTGTGGAATGTTGATACTAGTTGGGTGAGGCTACGGGTGTGCGTGGGATAGTGGGTGATGGGGCTCTGTACTTTCTACTCCATTTTGAATGAACCTAAAACTGCTCAGAAAACCATCTATATTAAAAACAAACGTACACACATACAGATGTCTATATAATTCTATGTTACCTGGCAGCTAAGATGATTCATCCTATCAATGGCTAACAACATGAAAAATGACTTGGGTGGATTATGAAGTGCTGCCTATATATTCCTCCCAAATGCTATTTGGGCTGAGAGGGAGTAGTGCCATTTTTATATATAAACAACATTGTTTATAAACGGTGTTTTATATTTGTGACTATCTTCCAGTTAACATTTTAATTTCTTTAAGAACAAAGTGTTATTCTTGTAGATTTACATAATTATCTGTATAATCAAGCCATTAACAAGCAAGCAAGAATTAGCAAAGGAGACATTGTCCATATTTATTTAATATGCGAGCCCCAGGGGAAGCCGGAATGGCTCAGTGGGTTAAGCACTCACTTTGCAGTGCCAGATACTGAGGATCGAATCCCGGCCCCGGCCTGTGCGGATCCTAATGCTGAACTGGGGAGTTTTCCCAGTTCAGTTCTCTCTCTGTCTCTGTATCTCTCTCGCTCTCTCTCTGTCAAAAACAATAAAAAATAAATAAAAATATGTGAGCCCCGTACCAAAACTCAAGTCTGCTTTCATGTACTGGCTTCCCTCAAGGGGAGACTATCTGGAGAACTTTAATTGTTCATCTCCAGTGAAATTTTCTGGGACATTATATCCACCAGAATTTTTAGTCCTTCAAAGCTTTCATTAGTCACTTTGATCATCGCTCATCCTCTAGTATGCCCACCTTCCAACCTGGAACGATAGTCAGGCAACACCAGACCCAATTCTTTTCCTGATTTACACAGGTGCACATGAAGATATTTAAAATAAAAACTAACAATGCCATTTCATACTTACATGCAAATGAACATATTCTATCTAAATAAGCTAAAGAAAATCAAATTTGTATGTAGTGAAATTGCTTAGCTAAATAAAGTAACTGAGCATCTAAGCATGTATTAAAAGTAAGCAATAACAATCATAATTGTTAATCTTGTGTCTTAGAGCTATATGCCAAAATATGTGAATTAGGGAAATGGATAATAGCATCTAGAGTTCTTCCAGTAACTCATATATTCATAACGTTATATGAACCATGTGCTTCTTAAGTCATCACAAAACTTTTTAGTAAGTAAATTGAAACTTGTGAATTGATACTATTGGGTATGATGCCAAATGACATGGGAATTGGTTATTTTTCCACAGACATATTAATGCTAAATGTAGTGGGGAGGAAGGACTAAAATAAATTTCCTCCTGGGAAGGGAAAACATTCTTTAAAAGGATTCACAGTTTAAGACAAAAATATTTTTGTTAGAGAACCATGTTATTTAAGATATTTATGTAGTATAAGCACATATTTAGTATTGTTTTCAAAAATTTTTTTTTCTCCCTAAAAGAGCTTCAACAGTTTATAAACTTGTGTTTTCATACCCGAGGCTGGGTTCTTGGCAATCCTCTGGAAGACTTCTTATGTTGTAAAGCACACTTCACTGGGTGTTGTGTTAGTTTCCTAGGGCTGCTGTAATGAAGTTCTGCAAACTGGGTGTGGCCTGAAAAACATAAAATTATTTTCTCACAGTTCCAGAGGCTAGAAATCCAAGATCAAAGTGTAGCAGCAGGGTTGGTTCTTTCTCGTGACTGTGAGAGAGATTCTGTTGCACGACCCTCTCCTACCTAGTTCTGTGGTTGCAGGCCATCTTTGGCATTGCTTGGCTTCTGCTCATCACCCCAATTTCCACCTTCATCTTCACATTATGTGCACGAGTGCACCCCGTGTGTGTGTGTGTGTGTGTGTGTGTGTGTGTGTGTGTGTGTGTGTGTGTGTGTGTGTGTGTGTGTGTGTGTGTGGATGTATCTCAAGAATTCCCCTTTTTGTAAGGACAGCAGTCATATTGGATTTGGGGTCCTCTCTATTCCAGTAAACCTCATCTTAGCTAATTACATCTGCAAAAACTGTTTCCACATAAGATCAAAGATCATATTCTCAGTTACTGTGAGTTAGAATTTTAATATTTAAATTTTGAGAGGGACACAGTTTAACGGAAAGTCCCATTTATATAAATCAATATATGTGTGGTAGCAATGGACCTGTCTTATAGCACGTTGTTAGTCAGAGTGAAAATCATGGAAAACAACAAGGTACCACAAATTATTTTTTCCTCAGAGCTGAAAAAGCTCATGCTGGGTGGGCTCCATCAGATGTGATGCTAACACTGACTATCAGAAATGTATAGTGTGCTCAGGGTCAGAATTTCAGATTTGAGAACTTGTTCTACCATTTACAAAACAAGTGACATTGAAAGAGCTACGTTTGTATTAAATCAGCATTATTAGATTATTATTTTATACACACACACACACACACACACACACACACCATAGTTTTTGCTCCATAAGACACACTTTTTCCCCCACAAAAAGTGGAGGGAAAAGTATGTTGGAAGCTGGGATGGCTCAGTGGGTTAAGCACTCACTTTGCAATGCCGGGGACCGAGGATGGAGTCCCGGCCCCGGCCCGTGAGGACCCATGTGCTGAACTGGGAAGTTCCCCCAGTTCAGTTCTCTCTCTGTCTCTGTCATTGTATCTCTCTCTGTCAAAAAATTAATAAAATAAATAAATAAAACTTAAAAAAAAAAAAGTGTGTGCGTCTTATGGAACGAATACTGCAAAGAAGAGTGCACGTAGGGGACCTTAATGATGCCGTGGGGAAGCCTGCAGCCAGATCAGAAAGCAGGGACCGCATGGAAGGAGAGCAGGTCCAGGCATGTCAGGTGCGTCTTATGGAGTGAAAAATACGGTATATAAATGAAGTCTACTCAACTTCTAATGTAAAATTGGAAAAGTTTTCATAATTTCTATATATAATAAAAATAATAACAAAAACACTCTCAACATTCTAAAAAATAAACCCATGCCTTTCTGCAGTGAACCTCCTTCTCTTAATCCCCTGGAGCTTGGCAATCATTGATTTGCTTTCTATGGTTACGGTTTTGCATTTCCTACAAATTTGTGTCTGTGTGTGTTTGTAGTAATACTTTCTATATGGCTTTTTTTTATTTCATATGCTGCTTTAGTTAATAATACATGCTGCATGTATCAGTAGGTAATTTTTTTTTTTAATGATGGCTAGTATTCCATAGTATAGGTATGTCACAATTTAAATAGACCACAATTTTTCTTTGTTGATGGACATTTCAGTTCTTTTCAGTTGGAAGTTATGTTGGATAAAGCAACCATGAATAACCATGTACATGTGTCTGTATTTAGGTTATTTATTTCTCCTAGTAAATACTAGTAGTGAAATTATTGATAATTTGACAAGTATATCCCTAATTTTGCCCAGAATTTTCAAGCTGCTTTCCAAAATGTTTGTACCATCTTGCATTCTTAATGACTATATATGAGAAATCCAATTGCTGTATTTCTCACTAACACTTGTTATTGTCAGTCTTTCTAATTTTTGTCAGTTAAAAGTGTGTGTGAGGGGAAGCCAGGATGGCTCAGTGGGTTATGTGCTCACTTTGCAACCCTGGGGATCAAAGATTGAGTTCTGGCCCCGTCCAGTGTAGACCCATATGCTGAACTGTGGAGTGCCCCCCAGTTTTTTTCTCACCGGGGTGAGACCCTGGCCCAGTTCCTGCCCTGTGCAGCCCCACGCCCACCTGTGAAATGAAACTATGTAGAAAAGCCAATGATGTGCAATTATGGAGACTGTTCTGGGCTCTCCCCCGTCTCTCTGTATATATCTCTCTCTCTGTCAAAAACAATAAAAATACATCTTCAAGAGTGTGTGTGATGGACCAATGGAATAGAATTGAAAACCCAGAAATAAACCCACAAATTTATGGACAGATTATTTTTGATAAAGGATCAAAAAATATACTGTGGGGAAAAGAAAAACCTCTTTAGTAAATGGTGTTGGGAAAACTGGAAAACCACATACAAAAGGCTGAATGTGTACTGCGATCTCTCACCATATACCAAAATTAACTCAAAATGGATTAAAGACCTCCAAATAAGAAAGGGAACAATAAATCGCATAGAAGAAAACATTGGCACTAAACTTATGGACCTGGGATTCAGGGAGGACTTTATGAATCTGACCTCATTGGCAAGGGAAGTAAAAGCACAAATAAACAAATGGGACCTTATTAAGCCAAAAAGCTTCTGCGCTGCAAAGGAAACCATCAACAAAGCAAAGAGGCAACCAACCAACTGGGAGAAAATATTTGCAAACAATGCCTCTGATAAAGGGCTAATATCAAAAATATATAAAGAACTTGTGCAACTCAACAAGAAAAAAACAAGCAATCCAATTAAAAAATGGGCAGATGACCTTAACAGACACTTCTCTCAG
>PVKE010022818.1:0-25231 GCA_004027555.1 Craseonycteris thonglongyai
GCCCCCAGTTCAGTTCTCACCGGGGTGAGACCCCGGCCCAGTTCCTGCCCTGTGCAGCCCCACTCCCACCTGTGGAATAAAACTATGTGGAAAAACCGATGATGTGCAACTATGGAGACTGCTCTGGGCCCTCCCCCTTCTCTCTGTCTCTGTATCTCTTTCTCTGTCAAAAACAATAAATAAATCTTTTTTTAAAAAAGAATGATTTGGAGCATGTTGCCTTGGGGTTCCTGAGACATCTAACTTGCTGTGACTACCTGGACTTGTCTCTATCGGAAAAAACAATGGCGAGGATGTGGGGATAGGTGTACTTTGACATTGGCCCTACTTAGTTTGACATTGGGAGAACACTTCTGTCTGGGTGTCTTTCCACCTACAAAATGAGAATGTCCATTTAATGGACCGTTGAGATGTCTTTCAGCTCTGAAAATTCGCCACCTCTCAAGATGTAGTTATTCACTTTTTCCACGTGTTTCCAAATAAATTACATATCTCAGGAGAGTCCCTCCCTCATCTGTACATTAGATGCATACAAAGAACTTATGTGTAAATTTTGTTTTCCAGTATTTTGTATCATGAGTTTAAGAAGTCATGTTGAATCTTGCATCGTGCTCTATTCTGCTGGTGTAACCCACAACTTCTGTGATGGACACACTTGTGTCCATCAGAGACTGGCTGGCCTGTGAAGAGATTCAAGGAAGCAAAACTTTGCAGTACCCATGACTGTCAATGGTGGGTCACTCACAGCTTGAACATCTTGAATAACCTTTTGTTTTCTGCTCAGCTGTTTGGTATGATATGATTTCTTTTAAGAGTTTAAAGAAAAGACTCTTTACTGAAAATTATCAGTTACCCAGTTTTGGGTAGAGGTCAGATTATTTAACACACACACACACACACACACACACGAATAAATGTGTTTTGGGAGTTTTTCAAAAAGTAGCCTTTCATTTCCTTTTCTATTTTTTAACATTTACTGTTTTTTTTATTTTCTTGTAAATGTTTGAAGGTAATTAAGAATTTTTTTAAAGCGAGGCACTACCATTAATATTATTTTGATATTTTAATACAAATTATAGGGAGTTAGTGAAGAAGCCTACAATCTCAATGTCCAGATCATAGTATTTGTAAAAGAATGAATAAAAAAACTATGAAATGAGCTGCAAATGGAGGTCCATGCAGGAATATGAATTTTTATTCAGATAAGATATATTTGGATGACTCTTAATCTAATGCCAAGCAAAAGTATCTCCTTGTAGTCTTTCGATTACTCCCACTTGCAAACATGCTGCCAAGTTTACCTACCTCCACCACACCATGATGGATGGACGTGTACTGTTTCTTCTTCAGCATCACCAAGGTGATGACAATCACTGTTGCTATGACAACACCGCCCACCATGAGTCCAATGATTGCACCTTTGTTTGAACCCACATCTTCTGCAAAGAAAACCTTAAAAACAAATAAAGAAAAGGGATTGTAATTGCAGGAGTCATTTGGATAAGGTATGTAAAATGCTTTAGTATATTATCTTCTGCTGGTCACTCCATTATTTGATGCCTATTTAAAAAACCACAAAAAACACCATACATTAGTCTATAGAATGATGTACACTATGTCACTTCCTCAGTTCTAGAAAGTCTACTTTCCCCCACATGTCCCTAGAGAGGGAAAACAGAAGTCAAGAGGGACCCAACTGGCAGGTAGAAAATTCGGTGAGAGGTGAGACAGTAGCTCTTGGATCCATCAAAAGCTGTAAAGACATGAATCACGGTTTTAAAAGGAGGTTGGCATTTTCCTAGTCATAGCAGTTTTAAAACTGGGAGACCTGATGCATGACAACTATGCTTTAGATAATTTTCAAACCCAGATGTTCTAATTTCCTTAGAGGGAACTTCGATACATAGGAATAAGCATTCCGAAACAAAGGAGTTAAGCAGAAGAGATGTCTTGTTACCTACTTTTAGCACCAATAACTCAGTAGGACGCTAATTAACCTTGAGAACATGTTGTGTAAGACAGTTATTTCAAAGGGAAGTAATAGGCAACAAGATAAAAATTTTAATAGTGACACATAACTCAGGCTTTCTTGCTATGCTATCTCCAGAATCCCAACTAAAAATGTTGCTTTATTCTTGTTTATTTAGACTGATTATAAAAAGAATTTGGAGGCCATTGTAAAGAAGAAATTTATTCAATGTCATAAATTTATTGTACTATGTTCTTCACATTGTTTAGAAAAGCAGGTCATTATTTTTGAAATTTATCTCCTTAAATGGAATTATAAAAGCCCACTGCAACTTGTATCATCTGTTATATAGAGATGATCTCATGCCAGAACATTTGGCCTAATGACTACTAAACATATACCACATCTGTTATATAAATTAATGAAAATAATTCCCTAAAAATTCTTTTACTATAATCTCAAGAGAGTAAAATAACCAATTTTCACAACTGAAACTAATGTCCTAGAAATCTGAAAAAGCAATTATGTAGCAAATAAAGCAAATTTCTAAGCGTATATTTGCAACAAGATTAGAAACGGTTCATAATTATTCCCCTTTCTAAACAAATATGCTAGCTCAACACAGTTATAAAAAGCAAATCATTAATTAGCTAATGACACAAGTGTGAGGTAATCAGGAATAAATCCAAGTCTGGACATCTTCCTATGTCTTTAAGAAGATGCTGTAATTTTGTAATATTCACTGCACTAATTATAGCGCATTATCTTATCAGCTAGTTCAGTAGAGGGAGCTGATTCTCCTAACTTATGCTGCCACCGCCATTAGTCACTGTCACGTTACAGAAGTTAGTGTAATTTCGGCGATGGACGGCTTATGACACAGGCACCAGAAAACACAAAGCTGCACATCAATCTTCAGCCCTGTGCTCCATCAGCCCCCACATCTTTAGCAGTTCCCCCAGTTTTTTTTAACCGCTTCATCATCAGTCAGATCAAGAGGGCCCCTGATTTTGTAATGACTGATACGGGATAAACTTGCCAATGAAAACCATGCTCCAAAAAGCTAAATGCTCTTCTATGAAAAAGATTCTGGGAGTTGAAATGCAAATCTAACTCTCAAGTCAGTTTTTGATTTGCTCCAATTATTTAGAGGGGAAGAAGAGGCATAAATAATACTTAGAAGGCATTTCTTTTGGTGTTTAATACTTGGACTCACAAGTTTTATTTATGAACTTTGGCAAGACAGATTCCCCTTGAAAGAGATAACATACACACACACACACACGAAAATAACTGCTGGAGAGGGGGTACTTCTCAATTATTATTATGATGAGGATTTTATTACCATTTCTTATTCACCATGGCATATGCAATAAAATTGGTCTTCTTAATGAGTTTAACCCCTGCACTGCTCTTACTGGTAAGATGAAGGGAATCACGACCTAATGCAGGATTTGATTTACTTGACAGCTTTTGGTAAAGGATTTTTGTATAAGGTCTAGAGCTTCCTGTGGGGATGGTTACCTTTTGATTTACTCCAATTCTAACATTTGCAGGGGGGGAAAAAAAAAGGTGGGGAGGGTGGGTTTGATATCATCTGAAAGAGAAAAATGCTGTCCCTCTTGCCCAGTCTTTCAGCGAACAGCATTGCTGGGAAATATATTTAGTCTCACTCACCTCCTGCCTCTTCTCCCCTGGGTAGAGACCCAAAGATTCTACCCAACATCCCTCCTGGCCTTATACTGTGGGGGCTGGGGAGACAGAATGGAAGGGAGGGAGTGATGAACAAGCAAAATGGAGTCAGTCACAAAGGTTCACTTAAGAGAATGGCCACCAAAAGTGTTCTGTGAACCAAGAAGCGTTTACAACATGTTTGAGATTCTGATCGTTCAAATAAATCTATTATAAACCTGTTTTCCTAAAAAAAAGTAGAATGGAAGTTAGTTTAAATGGCTGCTACAGGAGACATAAATTCTACTTTAAGCTCCGTGTGGGTTTAGCTGCCTTCCAGACACAGAGAACTTCTGTATAAAGAGCTTCTTTTCCTTTTCTTCATGCTTTCACAACAATCCTTTAAGCAGGTGTTCTATTTTTGTTTTTATCTTTTTCTTAACTGCATTTCAGGCACAGGATGAACAGCAGTTAATAAGCCATTTGGCAAGATAGTGGCAGGAAGAGGTAAATAATTTTACATACCAATTTTTGATGATGAACTTCATATCCTGAGTCATGTCGGAACTCTGCATCCATCTTCACTTCAGAGATCTCTTCTGTCTTAATATTTGTCAGCCCAGAACCTGCGTTGTGCCATAAGCATGAGACCATAATTAAAATACATAGGACTGCCCATTCGTTTTATCAGTAGACAATACTGTTACAACATAAGAGCTACCAACAACTTCTTTCTAGGCCTAAAGTTAGATGAAAATAAATTAGTGAGTTTCTTCAAGAAAAACGACACCCTATGTTCACATCTTAACCACTACCTATTTTAAACAAACAACAAAAGAGATTGAGGATTAAAGAAATCTGAAGTTAAGGCTTCTACTGCCTATACATGCTATAATTTTTTCTTAAATGGGGAAAAATAGAAGTTAAAAGCTAACTGGGCAGTTGGCAAGGGTGTGTTTCTGGAGTGCACTGGCTTGTATAGGGACTTATTGTTTAGCCTATTGGATGTTTTTTTTTTCCAGGTACTCTCATTCCTTCAGGAAAAAGAAAAGAAAAGAATGAAAGCCTTTAAAAGTGAATATTAATGACCTGGTAGAACAAAACTGCTACTTTGGGGCTTTGTTCTAATCACAAATTATGTTCATGTATCTAAGCAGAGAAGCATTGTAAAAATCTTGTCATTTATTTAGTTAAATGATTTAGTTATAGATACAGAGTATAATTGGTTCATTTGCTGAGTAAAGAGCCACAGTACATAATTTTTGAAAATGCTTCTTTGGGGGTTACTGACTCATCTCTGTAAATTGTTATATGATTCTTACACTAATTGTTAAAACAAATTTCATGTTTCAAATAATAATTTGAAGCTCAAAAACAAAACACAAAGCCATTTTTTAAGACAAAAATGAAAGTATAAAGTATAAGATGCTACATGGTAGTAGGTAGTAATAATTAAATTTCAAGCGTCAGAATTTTAGGATGAAAAGGGCTTTTAAAATCAGCTCTCCTGTGTTCTCAGCCATGGGCCCACTGTCAGCTCCTACTTGAATGAAGAGGAATAGATCAGTTCGCCTCCATTTTTGGACAGCTTTGCCTAATAGGATGGCCTTTCTTAATATGAAGCGCAAATCCATTTCCCTACAACTTCTTTGAGCCTGTTCAGCACGGAGCAAACCTAACTGTCCCTTTGGCGTTATAGCCTTGACCAGATCAGATGCCCAAGGAGAGGCTTTGGGTTCCTACTGCTTCTTCTCTTACTCGGGGCTACACATTCCCAGTTCCTTCAGCTCCCATGCGACCTGATTTTTTGCTATTTTAGGCACTCTCACCAACTCACCTACAAGGGGCTGGGAGAGTTGTCACATACGTCGTTGAAACAGAAAAGCACAATGTCCACAGCATAAAAATGTGCTAGTTTAACAGCACAGCCCATAGAAAAAGAAGAACTTGGGAACACTTGCTGGTTATGACATATCACTGACTCCTTGATTCAGCTGCTCACAAAGCTTCCACTTAGCAAACTATCCAAAAATGGGCCCAAGATCAATGTCAAATCCCACCTGACTTGCAGATTGTGATGCTGTCTTCTCTCCTGCTTGTCTTACCCTATTTTCCCAGCTCTTCTCTTAATCTGCAGAGTTCCACAAAGTTCTTGGGGAACGGTTCTGATCTCACCCTCAAGTGCTCTTTGTCTCGGTCATAAGAACTTGAACTTGGGTAGAAAGGGGTGACAGTTTTAAAATATATCCAAAAATTTGTTGACACCCTTCTCTTCAAGAAGTGGGGCTTAATTCCCTTTCCTTGAGTGACAAGAGACTTGCTTCTAAGGATAGAATACAGAGAAAGTGATGGTGGGTAAGTTCTGAGACTAGGTCAGAAAGGTATTGAAGCTTCCTTTTTATTCTTTCTCGTAATCTGGGGAAAGCCAGCTGCCATGCTGTGAGGACATGCAAGGAGTCCTATAAAGAGGGTCACATACCGAGGACTCTGGCCAACAGCCATGTGAGTGAGCCACCTGGAAACAGACCCACCAACCCTAGTCAAGCTTCAAGTGCTCAGAAGTCTGCAGCACTGGTGGATGTCTTGTTTGCACCTCATGAGGGACCCTGAGCCCAAAGCATCCAGCTAATCTATGCTTGATCTCCTGAGCATTAGAGTAATTATAAGATACTGAACGCTTGCTGTTTTATGTTGCTAAGTTATGGGGTTATTTGTTACACAGCAAGAGGTAACTGACACAAGAGGAGAGTGCTTTCCTTTCTTATCTTGATCTATCTTGGGTTTTAATTTCCTTTCATCAGGTCATTTTCTTTAACATAGACATAAAAGACAGAAGCACAATCAAAGTGGAGAGTTTCCTTTTCTCTCTTATCTCTTAACTAGTCCTTTCATTGATGACCCACCCCTCTGCCTCCCACCCCCAAGTCCCTTACCCTGTCCTGAGAGCTGCAAGGCTCTCTATTCTTATTTATTTTCTTGCTTTAAGTTATTAGCATTTTCTCCTAACCTTTACTTCATTTGGCCTCTAATCTTTCTGACACTAATTTTATTTCTCACTGGTTGTATATTTTTATCTTTCAACAAGTCTCTTAAATCTGAGATCCTTGTATAAACACAATGATTTCTTTATACTTCACCTCTTTTCTGTCATCAGGATCTAGAAATGCAATAGTTAAAATCATATTTCTGAGATTTTAAGAAAACTCTCTTGAATAGTCTTTTCTTTTAGATGTGTAAAACCAAATAATCAAATCAAAAATAAGTAATGAATGAGCTCTCCACTCAAAAATTTAAAAGCTCACACTATTTCTGAAAAGATACCAAGAATACGTTTGATAGTCCAAAAAATTCAAATTCATATATCAAGTCAAAACATGTAATTATAGGTTAATAGTTTGTGAGACTCTCAGCTGAGAGTGTTAGCTAGTTCATTTCTGTACTGCATGTATAGTCATTCAGTGAAAAGACTTTCTATACATTACATATGTCTCATTAAAAGGGGAGAGAAATTAGTAAGTTTGCACACAGGGAAACATCATTGATAATATGCTGATATTGCATGTAATGAAACGTGAGGGGGTAGATTTAAATATATTTCAGGGGCCTTTGTTTATAGGCTCAGTTGATGCATTTTCTGAGTTGTGCTGATTGCATTTGAAGCCATGGTATGGCTCAGTTCTCTGAGTCATGGTGAGTGAGGACAGCCTGCTGTTCATTTGAAGAAGGCAGGTACGTCCTTCCTGAAGCCTCTCACGGGGCTTGGGGTCAAGAACCTGGTCTCATTTATTAGCCCTGGAAGGAAAGGTAATAAATTATAGTGGAAAGCGTTGCTGTTCATCCCTGAAGAGGCTGCTAATGTATTTTTCTTCTTTATTATGGCCAACTGGTGTAACTTGTCCTTCAGAGCCCATTTTTCTCGGGAAATAAGCTGAGGGGACTAGCTGTCATGGCCACCATGCTCAGAAATCACTACAGCTATTGCTATGCTCCATATGTGACTCTACATGCTGGAAGTAACAGAGCCCTGGTGTTCCAGATGCCAAAGCCAACAAGTCTTCTTCTCAGTCATGATTATACAAAGACCCTTTCTTTACTTGTTTCAGCGTGATAACAGCGATTTTTCAAAAACAATGCCATCAACTGAATGACAATGCTGTGACGACCCTGGGAAGGGTTTCTAAGTTTGGTAAGTCTAAATGATACAATATGGCCATTAGACTCCAACTTGTAGCCTTAAAAAGCTTGATGACGCAGGAACCAAAACTAATGTTATAAAACGAGGAAATTGGTCAACAGACTTACTAGAAGTGAAAAAGCAGAGAACATCTGGATGTATCCAGCAAGTAGAGCCATTCATAAACATACCTGAGCTAGAATCTTCTTCACCTCACTCATGTCTGAGCCTTCTTTCTCAGCTATGGCCTTCTACTGAGGGAATCCAAGCCTTTCGTGGTATGAGAAGGGAAGCTTGTCCTAAGCCATTTCCTCATCTTACAGAATTATTCCCTTCTTCTATGCCAATGTATTGGCTTCAGATTGCTCATCAAAGCCTTTCTTGAAGCTCATCTCCAGCAAGTCCCTGGTAAATACACCCCTTAGTGCCCCATCAGCTCACATCACGGACATATTGGTTTCTGCTTCACACACTTGCTATTTTTCTGCCTGTCTACTTCTATCTCACCCTTCTAAATATGCAATGTGTGTATTCCCTTTATTATATTTCAAGCTCCTGAGAGCAAGGAACTTATTTAATTTCTTTCAGCTCTCCACAGCATGTAGGGCATCAATCTTCGTGAAATATCAAAATGAAGTGTTGCTATGGTTACAACAAAGACTTTAGATAGTGCTTCCTTCCATCTATTACCCCTAACTTTTCCGTTAGAACAGTATTTTTTTGTTTGACAATATATGGAAAATTCCTTTTCACATTAGATGTTTTTAAAAAGGAAAAAACAAAACCAAACCAACAAAAAAACCAAACAAACATTGGTGGCATTGCTGCTTCCTAGATATTTCAATCAGAACATATATACTGACACAGCATGCCCTATGTAGGACCTTAATAAGATTGGATGAATGAATACTTTTAATTCACATTTTATGCTTGTAGTTGAAAAGCATCTCTTCCTTTACAAATAAAGCAGGGAATGCCATGAAAAAAAGGGCCTAAGGCAAATGACCAACCTGGGCTGGTCATGGTCACAGTTGGAATGAAACTGACCCTCAGCCTTGGGCCCCACCAGTGGGCTGAACAGGATGGGAGTGTCAAATGCTGGCACCCTGAACTTCACTTGTGTGACGCTAGCAATAAGGAAGGCATCCAGAGAGCCGAAGCTGTGTCTGACTTATTGTCATTTAAATGCCTCTGAAAAGCCCTACAGGCAAAGAGATTCATAATATCAACAAAATCAGCTGTCAAGATGTGTCACTCTACTGTCCCTGCTGGCCTGGTAATCACAGTGCAGAGGCATGAAGATGCCACAAGTCAGACTCTGAGTTCTCGTCAGAGTCTGTGGTTGGGGACAGAAGTGGCCCGAGCTGGCATTGGCAGCGAGACCTGCTCCAGGGGCCTGCTCCTGGCCCCACACCGACTGTATCTGTAACAGGGGCTTCCGTGTGTTAACATCTTCAAGCGAGGTTTATTTCCTGTTCTTTGATTACTGTGTGGGAACATTATGAGGATAAAAAAGAAAATAAAGATGGAGAACTGTGATTGTCAGGAGGAGAATCTCCCCAGAATATACAGATTTGTCAATTCAGTAACTTCTTTCCTCTTTTCAAGTCATGAAAACCATTGGTAATTGCCAGTTGGGTGAAGTTGTTCACGTAGTCAAGATCATGTGCGTAGGTGCTCCTGTTGTGGCATGACATAATTCTTTTAATTTAATTAATTTATTTATTTATTTTTGACAGAGAGAGAGAGAGAGAGAGAGAGAGAGAGAGAGAAAGAGAGATACAGAGACAGACAGAGAATTGAACTGGAGGAGCTCCCAGTTCAGCACATGGTTCTGCATGGGCCGGGGCCGGGATTCGATCCCCGGTCCCTGGCGCTGCAAAGTGAGCGCTTAACCCACTGAGCCACCCCGGCTTCCCCAACATGACATAATTCTTAAAACTAAATTTGAGACAGACTAATTACAGAACATAGAGTGAAAAAAAAAAGTTTCTTCTTAATGCATGGGATATGATAAAAAAAAAAGTGTCCACTTTGGTGTTCATGGGGATTTTAAGCACTATAAAAAAATGAAAGACTTGTGTGCAAAATTATGCATGCACATCTGCAGAGTCATTTTAAACACTCATTGAGAATAAGAATATACAACCTGCAAAAGAGAAAATGTAAATATTCTGGGCTATGGAGCTATTCCCACTCAGATATTTTTAGTAAGTCACGTCTCCTGAAGGAACTGACTGAAGTCTGAGCCCAGTTCCTTTACAAAAGGACCAGCGAGAGCCCCAACAAGGAAG
Organism: Craseonycteris thonglongyai; assembly: GCA_004027555.1. NCBI lineage: Eukaryota > Metazoa > Chordata > Mammalia > Chiroptera > Craseonycteridae > Craseonycteris > Craseonycteris thonglongyai. Next base: position 10,109 of record PVKE010022818.1, read on the forward strand.
GAAGGAAGAGACAGATGTCCCTCACAGGAACCAGGTTGCCACCAGACAGCCTGTATCTCTGTGGGTTCCCATTTCTGAGGACACACAGACACTGCATAATCCTTTCCACTTAAAAAAAAGATAAAGGACCAAAGAGTTGGGAGGGCTCTCTTGTATTGTTTGAAAAGGAAAGCTCAGAAAGAAAAACAAACAAACAAAAACACAACCAAGAAATGAAGTGTAAGAAAAAGCAAAGGGAAATTTTAAAAAGCGTGATTGCCACGGCCATTTCAGATTCTCTTTCTCACTATCTGAACTTTCGAGAGGCCTGCAATAAAGAAGGGGGATGGCGCGTGCTCGTGGCTCAAGCGCAGAAGGCCGAGAGGTAGAACATAACCGCGTTATACCTGGTCGAGTGGTCAGTCCTCGGTCAGCAGCAGGGCGGGCGTCAACAGGCTCAACTGGGCGCAGGAAGCAAGAGACACAGAAAGCAAACAAGACAAATCAAGATGGTGAGTTGTGGTTCCTGGACACAGAGCAGGGGCAAGCATGTGCAATACACAAGTTATAAAACAAAGGGAGCAGCTGGAGAAGAACCGCAGTGAGTTAATCCTGAGCATCAAGGAGGACGGGGACCACTTCAAAAGGCTTGTCACTGCTGATGTGCCAATCCTACTCCCTAGTTTTCTCATTAAGGCACTCACCAGGGTACGCAGCCACATCAAAGAAGAGGGGCTGGGGTGTTCTGGACTTTCCTTTCAGCGAGTTTGGAGATAGATAGTTTCTTGGCTTTTGGTTGGAAATGAAATATATTATATACGACCCAAGCAGAACATCTTAAAGATAGCTCCTTTTCCCCTTGCTGCATCTTATCTTATTTCACAGTTAATTGACTACAAAAGGATTCCATTAAATGCCTAGGGGGGAATGCAAATAATGAATTTATCAGGAGAGGAAAGTTTCACCACATATCCTGCCATGTAATTAATCAAATCTGTTCCCAGTTTTAGAGTAAAAGAGATAAGCCAGAAAGTCAGTCAGTTGGAGTCATTTCCTCTCTCTTTCAAGGCTGGTTTCTATTTAGTAGATGACATACAGTTGAAATGTGTGAAATGCGAATATTTCCTTTCATATTGGTCGACTTTCACAACTTTTCATGTGTAAGTATTTTGGGTGTGGCCCAAAGAAAACAGTGAAAGGCAGCACAAATAGTGCCCACTATTGTTTACCACGAGCTGCTATTTCCAAAGTGTTTCTAATTCTCAGAAAATATTAACTTGAACTTAAGACACTGGTCTTCAAAGAAACAGGCAAGGGAGAGAAACAAAGCTTTCAGGGTTAATAAAAGGACACGGGGCAAATGAAGCTGAGAAAGGGGAGAGAGGTCCCTTCGGGAAGGCCTGGGAATCAAAAAGGTAGGAAGGTAAGGAGAAGTAGCAAAGGTGTCCAGTGGTGTTCTTCAATGGAATGGCTTTTGGAGCAGCAGTTTCAGGAAGAGCATACAGCTTCCTGACGCACATAGCCTAGGCATGCAAAGATGGGATTATAAACCCAAATCGATTTTGAATGTCACACGCTGGCAGAGCAGGGAGGGGAAAGTGACAGCATGCCAAGTTTTCAAAATATCAGAAAATAATGTTTCTGAAAATACAAAAGAGAAATGTGGTGCGGCCCTTTCTCATGTAGATGGGCAGCCTGGGAGAAGAGATGGAGAGCGGAGGTATCTAAACCCAACTTTGACAAAGGTAAGTGATTTGGGGCAGATGACCATTTCTGCAGCTGTTTCCTCATATGTAAAATAACAATAATTACATCTGTATCTTCTAATTGTAGTGAGGAACAAAAATTTTTTTAAACTTGTTTCAGAAACTCACAAATACTATTAGACTGCATTTATTAATTATTCTATTTATGAAATAATTCTGTAATGATTTCTGCAAGGACAACTGACCTCTAGTAGTTTATTTGTGCATTAGATTAAGACAGACTTCCTTCTGCAAGTCACAAATCCATTTGAACCATATAGTTTTTCGATATTTCATCTTGTTGCCCATCTGCAACCATCGAGTAAGGGACTGTATTATGACTCCTAGTAAAATGGAGTTAACTAAAAAATTATTGCACTTTTGGAGTTTCCTCACAAGGGCCCTAAATAGTGCTTCAGTGGAAGATAAGAGCATTCGAGAGCACACTTACAGAGCAAAAAAAGTAACAATGTGGTGATCACATTCATCAATGGTTAAATCATCAGAAACCGTATGTGACTCAGGGGGAAGCAGGTGAACCTGTGGTGTAAATGCAGCATGAAGAGCCAGTCTTGCCCAGGGGCCCATTTTAATGCCATCACTTACTTTCTCTGGGCCTCTGGGCAAGCCACATTCTTTCTGATAATCAGTTTCTGTCACAAGTCAATGGGTTTTTTCCAGGGCTCAAACGTGCACAAGCATACACGTAGGCAAAAGAACCTTGTAAACCATTAAGCACAATTCTACAGTTGCTTTTAAAAAATACTGAAAAGTTTCAAATGTGCATAGAAAAAAAGTCTGAAAGGTATTACCATAAAAAGCTGTCAGTTTTTTCTGGGTGAAGAGGTTGTTCCTATAAATTTCTCTGCCTTTATTTTTCAATGTGCATCTATTATTGGAAAACAGTAATAAAACCTTTTCTCATCTTTAGGAAGATAAAACAATGATAGTTTCAGTGACTTAAGCTTGCTTTAACAGTTTGAGGCTGTTCAGTATGAATTAGTGTTTAAGAAATAGGTAGCTCTTGTGTGTTCAGGAAGCAGACATCAATATGTTAAAAAAAACACACAATTACAACATCATTGCAAAAAAAAAAAAAAGAACACATGTTGACAAGACAAAGTGGTACATTATTTTCCAATTGACCACAATTACTTTCTAACTTTTCAAATGGACAATTACTGGTTAAACCAGAAGGTAACTTCAATATAGTGTTCAGAACATTTTATACTGGCTGTTTAGTAAATTAAAAATAAGAAACATCCCCTCTCAGAGTTAAAATACAACTGAAGCAGAAATCTGTTATTTCCCAGCTTTCAGCAGCTTTGAATCAAATCCTTCCCCACAAGAGGAGATAAACAGAATGATTGAAATTCTGGGTCTGTTTGTTAGCTCTGGCGTTCCTTGTAATAGACCAATTTTAAGCTAAATGCTGCCTAGCAAAACCTCCCTACCAGGCCTAAGGTGATGGAAGAATCAGCAGGAAATCAGTTTTATCCATAGATGAGAGAGGCCTGAAAAGGCCTGGTTTGTAGGTTTAATGAAAGACTTTATTTAATCTCAATTTCACCACCGATAGCGATTTGCTCACTGATTTTTTTATGGCTCAGTAAAAATATATATATACCAGAGTGCAACTTCACGTTGCAATTACATACATACAATCTTACAAGACATGTTGTGCCTCTTTAAGAGTATTAAAGTATTTTATGGATGTTATTCTATACAAAGAAGCTGTCTGTTGGTCACAAAGACCTTTTGGTGTCCACTACATTCCATATTGATCTTCACGGCTGTCTTGCTCAGGCAGTCATGAGAAATTGGAACACACAGAAATGCCATTAACACAAATGCTTTCAGCCAGATGATTTCATGATCCCTGAGAAAAGCCGTATTATAAACAACAGCTTCAGTTCAGTTTAGACGGGTTTTGTGGATCAGAAAAACCACAGAATAAAAATCTCTTCAGGCAAATTGCAGCTAGTTGAAGAGCTTAACATACTGGATGCTGTGTTTGTAATATGCTTATTTTTTCAAGGTAAATTAAAAGATGTCTGGTGTCTCTAGACTTGACTGTTCTTAAAAAGGACAACACATTTCTGGTAAGCGTTTGAAGCTGTGATGATAAGGACTGCATGAACAATGGGAGGAAATCCTGTGAGAATTTTAGGTATTTTCGATGGCTCTGTGTGTGAGGACATAACATGAACAAGAAACAGCGCTCTGGGGAGAGGGAGAAAAGGGAGATGGACCAGGGAGAAAGGGTAAGATTGTAGGACTGTTATCATTATATGGCTTGTTACATTCACTAGAATTAAAGATATACTGTCTGGGCCACAGAGTAATCCTCTTTGAGACAAGCTGATAAAACCTCTGTAATAAGATCCTGGTCCTATGGGGGGGGGGGCGGGGGAAGCTACCACCAAACATATACTATGTAGGTACTTTGCTAAGAGTTTTACTTGCCATCTCATTTAATGCTCACACCCTACTTTTGGGGGTAGGAATGAATGGCTGTATTTTACAGGTTAGGACACAGCCAGAGAGGCTCTGTAAATTTTGCCTACACAGCACAGCCGGAATTTAAACTGTGATCCTCATCATTCAGAAGGGGGTTGGGGGTGCGGAGGCGGGGTAGGCCGAACTCTTGGGATGGTGGGAAATGTGGAGGTGATCTTGGTTGGTTGTCAGTATGACTGGAGGGGGAGGGGCAGCACTACTGGTTTTTAGTGGCTGGGGGTGGGGATGTTCGAAGCTGGGCACAGGGCAATCCCACACAAATATAAACGGTTCTGCCCACTACATAACTTCCTATATTTATGATTATGTGAGACCAGGACCTAACTCAGTTTTATTTTCAAATGTAAAGCATTTTTGCACAGTTCTTACTATATGTAACATGGATAGTCCAAGAGCTTACCACCAGGTAAAGTGAAGAAAGATTGCTTTATTTAGAATTTTCCCAAGAACTATGTTTTAGAAAATCACATCTTGCTGCTCATAGTACCTGAATCACCGAACCAACTGTCCTATCAGTTTGTGTTTGCATTTGTTGTATCCACATAGGACAAGCACCCGACTGTGCCATTGTTTCCTCTAGTATTCAAGCCTGAACTCTTACGTTTTGGAACACTTGTAAATTACCTACCTTATAGTGATTCCCCTCCCTAAACTTTGTCAGTAGATTTGAAGATTCATCATTAAGGAGGCTTTTCAAAGTATTATAAATGGGATGCAGGGAGTGGTAACTGTACCAGAACTCAAGCTCTGAGATCGTAAATATTATTTCCTCCAATTCTTTTATGTAAGGTTTTGCTATCTATCAATAACAGATCTTTATTTAACAACAATATCAGCTCTTTTGATGAGGCTGAGGTAGTGCAACAGCTATATCTGGGTCAAGCATCCAGAAGCACTCAATCTAAGGACTAGGCCATACTGAACATCTTGGCAATACACAAGGGTGGGTGGGTGTGTGCGGGCATGCTCGAACTTGTGTGCAGGGACCCTGTCTCTCAGGACAATTGCTACAATGTGTACTATTAGAAACCAGAGCCCAGTGTTCACAGGCCACTCTTGGAGTCCACCTCTGATCAGAGGTAGTTAGTCCATTGCCATTCTGGGGCATCTCCAAACTGTATGGTCTTTGGCCTTCCAAATAGTGATCACTTTTGGGAAAATCCAGTATAGTCTCCTCTTCGTTCTTTGCATTATTTGGCAAGAGGAGGGGGAGAGGGGGAATCACACACTTGCCTCCCAATTTGGAAAAAGACTTCTTTGTTTCTTACTAAATTTGAGGGGATTACCGGTATTAAAGGGCAGAAGACCAGAAAAATAGATGTGTTGATGATGATGGTATTAGGATTTGAATTTTAGGAAGCTGCTTTGGTGGCATGGTTCCTCTCTATTATTTCTACTTAAAAGGAACAATTCAAGTCTCCTTCCCCTCCAACCCCCCCAAAACAAAAAGGATCAGTTTGGCTATTATTTACGAATTTTAATATATGCAGCATGCTTAATAGAATGCATATAATTTTTAATGGAGATCTTGTATATATGCATATGAATATATGTAAGTCAAGATAAAATGCTTAGGGAGTATAAAGGCAGATTTATTTAATGTTGGTGTTATTTATACCACTAATATGATAAATACTAAGTTAAAATGACCTCATTAACGACACCAAGGAAATATGCAGGCTGATATTCACATATAAAGTAAGCTCTCAATATCTGACAGAGTGATAAGGGAAAATTTGAAATTCAGAAAATGCAACATCTAGGAGGATAGGTAATGTTTACTTATGGTATGTGGCACTAGGCTCACTGCATTTCACTCTATTCACTAAATTTGAAAAGTTAACATTAACAGGGTTTGAATGTCTTTTGTCTTTGTGAAACTCTGTAGAGGCCACATTTCTAAAGGGTATTACAACAAACATACACAGTAATTTCTGAAAATTCATTTTACTGTGCTGTTAATTTAGCTTACTTTGGCTTTCTAAATCTCTTTCCACAAATTTTATCCTAAACAAATTATAATTTCTAGTTTATTGTATGGTGTGTGTGTTCATAAAAATGATTTAGGTAGGCGCTGAAGTATGTTTTATACTATTTTTCCAAAATCAATAAATAATGGAAAATATTAAATGGGAAAATTTCACTTATAGAAACTATATATTTGAAAGGCATATAAAGTCTTAAATGATATAAAATTGATAAATTCTTTATAAATATGAGGGTATAATCTATATATTTAAAAATTTTTTTCATATAAAATCTAAGACTTGGACATAAATGACAAACATTTAACATTTGATATAAAGGACATTACGAACTGTAATTTTTTTTACCAAAGAAAGCTTGTTAGACTTCAGACATGTTACCTATCTCTCCCCTCAATTAAACAACCCAATGTTCTAAAGAAAATGAGGAAATTTTGTGTACATTTAATTTGCAAATGAGACTGCACATTTTTCACAAACAATTCTCATTAGAGACTGAGTGATGAGAATTTTAAATGGCTAAAATATAGCTACCTATAAAAAAAAAGGACATAACCAGCACTCTATTATAATTTATATGAAAGTTACCATGATCTCTGATAATTGAAGTCCTTAATTTCCCGCCCCCTCTGAGTAAGAATTATGTTTATAAAAGTAGAGTATTTTTATGTCTCAAATGACACTGCTGCACATATCTGATATTATTACTATAAGATACCCTTTTTTAAATTAATAAAACAAAATTAGGGTGATTACTCACGATATGAAAGCAGTCTATATGAAAATTTCTGCAATGGTTCCTTAAAAAAAAAAGAAGCTTTCTCGTGCTTGCTTTGGCAGCCTATATATTAAAAAAAAGCTTTCCAAATACAAAATTGCAAACTTTCAGCAAAATTACATTTCATTTACAAGTGGTTCTCCATTTTTGCCTCGAAAATTTAATGCAATCTGAAATTGAATGCATTAGAATAAATAACCAATGAAGACGATTTTGGTGCCTTTTCACATCTCCATTTATGCAGAGACCCCACTGAAATGTCTCTTTGCACTTTGTGAACTGTGATTTCCATAATTTTATCTTCTGTCTGTTGTCTCCAAAGGTGGGCATTCTAGGCCACTGTCTCATGAACATAAATCAAATACCGTGCTTTCATTCCAGAAGCACCAAAATACCTCACAGTGAAAAAGTATTTTTTTAAAATTCCTATCAGAAGTCCTCCCTTAAGAACATTAGAGAGCAGTGTGCATACCAGAATGTTCCTATTCCCCCGGGGCCCCTTACCTTCGTTTTCCGTGTTGGCTGGCACAGAGTCGACTGCAAAAGGATGCCAGGGCTGGAGATCATCCAGGCTGAACTCTCCATTCACGGGAAGAAGCTCCACTGTGGTTTTGGTTTCAGTCAAAGACGGCATGAGAGCGTCATTTCCATAGCTGATTCTTGGTTCACTAATCATGTTGGCCAAAACATCATCCGAGTAGTTTTGCTCTTTTTGCAGCAGCTCGTCTAAAACAAGACAAAGGAGTGCACGATTTCACCAAGCGCCATGACAGGTGGGTACTGTGACCATCTCCACCTGACAGGTGTGAGATTGAGGAACATGGTAGTTAAGCCACTTGTGCGCAGTAACAGCAAACATGTGCCGCAGGTGGGATCTGAACCCACGGAGAATGGCTAAGACCCAGGCTGATTTCCGAACCACTGGAGCACTCATCCCAGTGGAGAAAAACCTGCAGAGCTGGACTGTTTCCTCTTCGGACACGGTTAGATTTGCCCAGTGAACTATAAGTGCTTTGCTGTTTGTGGTAGAGTGGTGGCAGTCTGCAAGGTAGGATGTTTTTCAAGCCGAAGGACAGAGACAGTGAATCCCTTGTCTTTCCTTGAACACGGGTAAGGACAAGAGACATTTTACTGACGGGCAGCCTGCTCCGTTCTTGGGCAGTTCTCATTGTTTTGACCTGAATGAGTCTGCCTTCCCCAGAGGCTCCCCTCATGCTGCGTAATCTATGTTCTGAGGTGACAAAGAAACAGTCCCTTTGCTCTTTCAGGTGTGGCCCCGCACACACGAGTCTCTGCTCCAGCCTCCTCTTCTGTGGGATGAACCCCTGCCTCCCAACAATTCTCATGGGATCTCAAAGCAAATACCCTGCCTTTCTTTCTCCTCGGCTCCTTCTCTTTTCAAAAAATGTTACCAGTGACCCCCTTTACAAATGGCAAAACAAAGTCAACTTCATGGAACATAATGGACTTATCTGAAGTGAAAGTTCCCAAAGTATACATTTCAGTATTAAAATGCACTTTTACAGGGAAAAAGAGCTTGAACTATAACCCTGTATCACGTATAATCACTGCTTAAAAAACAGGGCATCACAAAATGTGTGAATCTCCTATTATGTTGCCAAGATTCACCAGGTTCTTCTGTGTAATATATTTTGAAAAGTTACATACTCATAAATAGTGTATGTGCTATTAACAATATTAGACTAATCATAATGGTTCATTTTTCAATTATATACCTCTGTTAAGATTTTACTGTATTATGTATTTCAAAACCAATCATTGGTTAGCTTTATTGCCTATAGAAAATGAAGAAAACACAAATCAGGATTTAAATTTGATTTGCAACCTTTTACTATCATCCTTCACATTTACAAAAAATAGACAAAATAACTTATCTAAAAAAAATACAATTCTGTTGTTCAAATGCATCTATTAAAACAATCTGACAGAATAGCATTAAAGCATAAGATTAATAATATCCCTCTATGGAGTCAGTTTTATTGCAAGATATTATTTTAAATGGTGACATCCGAAGCACACCAGTTCTTTTAAAGTCTAGTCTGAGTTATATATCTATTCGCTGCAGCACTGTTCTAAAATCGAATATTTGATGCTTGCAATGACCTTTCCCACACACATAAAAGGCCTCTATTAGATTTCTTCCAACTTTTTCATGTCTTACAGAGTCACAGGTAATGGCAAATAACTTAGCCACTATCAGCTTTAATAAATTAAATGGGCATTTCTTTTACATTGATCTTATGCTTGTGACTATTAAGCACTTAAAACGCTAAAGAAGGATCTCCTGGAATAATTTTTGGTGCTTCCACATTCACCTGAGAGGGAATAACCTTCACCGCCATGCGTTCTCAGCCCTGCCCAGCTCCGTGTTGCTCTTGGTGCCTCTGAGATATTACCACTTACCCTCTTGCTCTGTCTGGAAATGTTTTTTCTTTGTCATGCATGCATGCACAGTACGAAGTTTATTCCCTGTGACTTCTCTGAATAATTCTTCTTGTTCCTTCTAATCTCTTTGAAACTATCATTTTCTTCTTGTGTCTCTTTCCATCTCTTTCTGCAATTCTCCCTTTAGGAAATCCTATCCATTCTTAAATTCTGAGGATCTCCTACCTTTAAACGAATATGAAACATATTTCCATAGCGCTGATTTCTCCCTCCCACTGTAACTTATATACTTATAACAGTTTGCTGGATCTATTAACATAGATCTCCCACAAACTTGGTGTGTATAAAATGGCACTGAAGGCCCCTTGATCTCCTGCCTGCCTTCCCATTTTCCAATCATGGCAGAACTATTCTCCCAGCTACAAGTTTGAAACCTTCAGAACCATCAGTATTTCTTGACAACTATTTGTTAATTCCATTTCTGATTCTCTCTTCCTCATTTCTCACTCCCCACTCCCCTTGAACCATCACCATTTTTGCCTGGATAATTCTGAACGGTCTCTTCACTGTCTTCCTTACTCTAATTCTTAACCCAGTCTGTTCCCCAGCTCTTCTGATACTGAGGAATGGCTTCTCCCATTTCAGTGGTTCCTCATTTCCTACTGAATTAATCCCAACTCCTCAGCCAGATACTAAAGACCCACGGTGATCTGGGCCACCTAATCTTTCTAGCCAGGAGGCTCAGATCTTTGCTATACACACCTGTGATATTGTGACTTATAATAAGAAATATGTATGTGGCTGTCATTGGCAGAGTTCCTAAAATGTGGAATTTCTTAAAAGTGATGAGAGCTATAAAGGCGCCTTTTGTTAATGAGGTAACTACGGGAAAGCCCTTAGGGTCACCTTGGGATTGAATCTGGCCACTAGAAGAACCGACCATGTGATTGGAGGGTTGCAACTTCCAGTTCCACGCCACAGACTCAGGGAGAGGAGAGAGGTTGGAGATTGAATTTAATCATCAATGGCCAATGATTTATCAATCATGCCTATGAGATGAAGCCTCCATAAAAACCCAACGGGCAGGTTTGAGAGAGCTTCCAGGTTGCACACAGGTAGATGTGGGTGGAACCTGTGGTCACTCTGAGCTCTATTCATTTCTTCTATTTGGCCATTTTTGAGTTATATCCTTTTACAATAAACCTGTAATGTAGCAAGTAAATGTTTCTCTCTGTTCTGTGAACGACTCTAGCAAATTACCATGTTTTTCTGTGTATAAGACGCCTTCTACTTTTCTAACTCCAAATTAAGAATTTAATACACGGGTCACTCCCATGTATAAGACGACCCCCAGTTTTTGGTCTAACAATTTTTAAAAATTTCATCTTATACTCATACATGGAAAGGTACGGTTATCAATCCCAAGGAGAAAGTTGGAACCTCCTGTTTGTCGCTGGTCATCAGAAGCCTGGGTGACAATCTGAACTTACGCTTAATTGGCAGTGGGGGTGGGGAGAGGACAGGCAGTCTTGTGGGACTGAGCCCTTAACCTGTGGGATCTGAAGCTATCTTCATGTAGATAGTGTCAAATTGCGGTGACTTGTAGGACACTTAGCAGATGTTGGAGAATCGCTTGGTGGTGTGTGGAAAAAGCCCACATTGGTGTCAGAATCAACACGACATCTCTTGCAGATTGGAAGGCTCAGATGTCTTGGATTAACCTCCAATGGGTCAGTGCATTCCCCTCAGGACACCTTTGCCTTCTGTTGCTGCTACCTGAGAATTGAGAAGTCCACCTCCACTTATATAAAGTAAATGAACCCTTTAAAAGCCCACCTCGAATGCCCCCTTCCTCTGTGATTCCCCTCTCAATAACTTTATGAGATTAGAGGCCGAGGCTAAAAGATGTGAACAAATCTCAGGATCCCACGGCTTGTATCACTGTTGACCTCCAAGTCCTGGGCAGCATGACCTCAACCTCCCTGCATTGAGCACCCACCACTCCAGCCTCCATGGTACCAGGAGGGGCTCACTCTTAGGATCATCCCTGGAAGTCTCATGTACTGAGAAAATGGAGAAACCAGGCAATTGAAGCATAACTGCTTCATAATGTCTCCACTCTGACAGGGTTGCAAGCTGATGTAACCCCCCCAGCCCTGTGGAATGATTATTGCTTTTGTGCTGCAAATAGGCATTTCCCAGGCATGGGAGCTGGAGGGAATCCTGTAGCCATCTTTGCCCATGGCAGTAAAAAGAAGGCAGTGTAGGGAACTGTCACAGTGGAAAATCTTACATCTGGACCTCATAAAATAGCCGGGGCATTTTCAGGTTGCCGCAAACCAGAGTGCCGCCTTTTTTCTTTTATCTCTTATACTACTGGCAGGAAATGCCCTCCAAATGACCATTCAAATGTTGAGCCCTGTGGTGGTTACGTTTCCTGGTTTATTATATTCATTTTCAGAAAATGAGAGAATGAAATATTCAAGAAACGTTACATTATTTTGGCAGAGTGCACAGCACTTGGGCTTTTTTGGGAGGAGATACAAAACAGCAGACATCCCCATCCCCATGACAATTAAACAGGATTTTAGATACCACCAGCCTCTTGGTGCCACATTTGGAACAAGGAAATCCATGTGGATAGAAGGGACAAAAAGAGGGTGGAAATGATGGATTTCTATTAGCTGGAGTAGAATTCGATTTTGTGATCATGAACTGTTTAAGGCAGCCAGCTACCTCTTAATATTATTAAGGGCTCAAGATTTTACCAATGGCTAACACAATTGGCACTGGGCAATTCCGCTTGTGATAAAAAAATTCAGAGCCAAATATTATTATGTCATTGCTCATTCTGAATGGGATTATATCTTTGAGTAATTCTGGGGTGAGACTAATCACACAGAAACAACACTTCTATGTTGGTGGCCCTGATGGAGTATCTTTCTATTATAATATTTTATTACAATACTTTGATGGCATATATTGGGATTTCGAAAGGTTTTAAGTATTTGCATTTGCCAACTGCCGCATTAAGCTATAAGATTAGGCCCATTTCCCCCAAGAGTCTTGTTTTCTTTTTCCTTTCTAAAAGCTAATTGTTATTGTCCAAAATTGTAGCAGTTACCTCTAGAGTGAACTATTTTCTTCTATAACACCGAGGCACGTAAGCCTTGCAATTAAAAGTGGAAATATATAACTTAATTCAACGTTAATATTTAATCTTCAGTTTAAATACTGATATTTATTTTCAAATATTAAACACACAGCAAAAACTCCATCACCTTGCCCTTCAAAAAATGTGTTGATATATATTAGGCATACTTAATTGTAAAGAGAACAAAACAAAAAAACCTCATCACTTAGCTATCATTGCAAATATTTAAAATAAAGTAACATCAAAAGAAACATCCAATAGCGATTGCATTTTCAAATGACTAAAACAATTTGCTTTTGTAGAAGCAATAGACTGTCATGATTATTGAGACAAATAGTCTCATGTGAAAACTGCTAAATGGGAAGCAGCTGAATCCTAGATAACTGGTCTAATATTCTTCTTTTAATTATTAATCCACTAGCCAAACTTCTTCTAAAGATTTAACTGTCCCATTTTAGGTTTCAAGAAAATAAAGTTTAGCAACATTAAGTCAATTCTCTTTTACAATCTTTGGTTGTAATTATTGGACTATCTCTTTCATCTTATAAACACATTTGGGGTGGGGAAAATGATTTTCTTCTTATAATGAAAATTTAACCTCAGCTTTGTTCCGTGCAAAACACAGCTATTAAAGGCCTGATTTAGAAATTCATGTGAACCTGAGGTCCCCTAGACTTGCTGGTTTATTTATTTATTTGTTACAGAATCGAAACAGCACTCTGTTACTATTATTATTATTTATTTCTATTCTTCAGATTTGTCTGATTTCTGGTAGAAAAATACGTATTTATCAGCAGCCTTTCTCCCAAACAGAAATTTCCTTTTTCCTTTCAAACTTATCTAACAGGGGATTCTCATATGACCAATTCTTATCTTTTAAATAAATATTTACTTATGCATCTGAAAGGACCAAGGATTGTACTTCTGTACAAAGCACCCCCCCGTCAATGGCCACAGCTGCACTGAAGTATTTATAAAAGGGATGTAATTTTTTTCCCCACGAAGAAGCTCTACTATAAATCTGTCATCCATTCTAGGCATTTTGCCCACACCAGGGCTATGAGATCAGCTTTAATTTTTCAATCACAGTTCTGTGAATGCCTGATTCACGGTTCAGCATGTAACTGCCACGCTGTTCATTATACTTGACATTGTTGCCGTGGCCTCTGAAACTCCCTGCGCTGTGTGTCCCTCACCCATAAAATTAGGGGAGGTCAGAAGACAGTCTTCGCAGTTCCTTCCCTTTGAATCCGGTTTTCTATCCTCTTGCTATGTGGGAGTGCACAGAAATGCAGACTCTTGGGTCCCACCCAGGTTGCAAAGGAAATGGAATCTGCAGGTGAAGGCAGTTCCCAGGTGATTCTTAAACACATTATAGTCTGACCACCAGAACATGCTACCCAAAGGCATTGCTACACCATGGCTTCAGTTATCCCCTTCATAAAAGACAAACAGGCCTCAAAACAAGGTGGCAAAGATGAGTATGGCCAAGACACGACATTGCCAGAAGAAACCTTACTCCCAATCACTTCACAGTCATGTTCGTAGAGCTCAATACACTCTTGTCCTGAAGCTATCATTCAGGATAAGATGTCACAACCATAAAACACAGGGAAGGAAAGACTTGATGAATTTCCTTTCCTTGCCAGACCATTTGTCAGGCAGGAAATGACAGAGGAGCCAGAGCAGGGAAGTGCCAGGAAAGAGGTCAGTACTGTTCAGACTCTGGGTAGAGGGCTCCAGCGGACACACTGCCCTGTTTTGTTCCCACGGAAGACCAGCATTGACTTGCTTCTAGGCATGGATTCACCTACAGTTCAATGGAGCAGAAGCTGCTTGAAATGCTGGTTTGGGGGAGAACCTGTAAGGTCTTCAACTGATTACTGTACACTGAGATACTTTGATCAGTGTACGATTTGTGGATAGCCCTACTATGATGGAATTGTGTCATCTTGATAGCAAGAGATCAAGGGCACCAATGACACCTTCCACTTCTGCGGCCCTTTGCTATCCATCAGCTCATCTGCTGCCCATGACAATCTATTTCGTGTGGGATTACTATCCTCATTGACAGTTGAGTAAACTGTGACATCCACCTTGAGAAATAGGTACATTTAAAGTCATCAAACAAGTGGCAAAACTGAGATCTGAAACTCAATTTCCCTAACCCTTTGTGCAACCTTCCCACTATTTGATGAAAAGTTCCAATTCACGAAGAACATGGCTGTTGAACTTCAATTTGTAACTGAGAGTATAGAAATAGACATCTATCACCACAAGTATCCTGTTTTGCAAACAGCATTTTCAATAGATTTAGAAAGTGATGAATTCAGTGGTATCTTTTTTTAGGAGGAAAACCAGGTACGAGGTTTTAGCCGTGGTTCAAAGTCAGAGCCTCTTGATGGTAGAGCAGAGCTGAAACGCCAGGTGAGGGTCCCAGCTCTACAACCACGTACTGCTCCCATCTATAAGTGAGGCCTCAATTGTCTCCTCCCTCCTCACAGTCCATCCTCAACAGGAGTTTCCCCTCTGAACACCTAGCTCCTATTTCTTTAG
>PVKE010022819.1:0-25236 GCA_004027555.1 Craseonycteris thonglongyai
GGGGGAGGGAGAGAGGGAGGGGAGGTGGGAGAGGGCACCAGCATTATGGACACACTCAATAGTTTGGTGTTTACCTGGAGAGGAGGGAGGGTGGGGAGGGAGAGTTGTGGGGGGAGGGGGGAGTGGGCACCAGATATATGGTGGTGGAGGGGGACCTTATTCTGGGAGCTGGGCACATAATGCATTGCATGGGTGATGTGATGTGGACTTGTGCATCAGGAAACTGTAATTGTTACCAACCAATGTCACCCCATTAAATTTAACCATAAAATATAATAATAAAAAAAAAAGGAAGAAAGGAAAGGAAATACATTTTCTATACATTCCAAGACAATTACAAAAGCCACATACAGATTTAAATTCAGGTAGTGGGATTAAAAAAGAAATAGCCTTTCTAAAGGTAAGTTATATTACATTATGCCTCTTGATGAATAAGGGGGAAATTAGCATCCTGGAATAAATTATAAAATATGTGGACTTTTGTGATCTTTAAATATATATATATATATATATATATATATATATAATATTAGAAACACCAAATTCTTAACACAGCTATAAAATATAACCAACTGATATTCATAACTTAATTTAAATATATATTTGAACTCTTTGTAGCTAAATGCATATAAAATATTGAAATACTGCCCAGATACAACCACTCATAAGATTGTATAGTTTAGGTATTTTTAGAGGTTTAATGGCTTTGGGGAAATGAGAATTCAAACACTGGTGGAGTTGAAATTATCTCTGAATGAAGCAATATTTGAGAAAGTCAAAATACTGTCCAGTGCAATATAGACAGGAACTAGGGACTAGTGAATAACAGGATATGCCAAGGTATTATTATTGGATGTCTGATGTCTACATGGTAAATTTTTCACTCTTAATTTAGAGATTCATATTGAACTTGTGAAACTACCAATATGATTTTCACAATTTTTATTTTGTAATGTTAACTTTCAACCATTATATGATAGGGAAGCAATAAATCAGTGATAGACATTGTGTTTAAGATTCAAAGTGGGGGAAGCTGGGATGGCTCAGCAGGTTAAGTGCTCACTTTGCAGCCCTGAGGACTGAGGATAAAATCCCATCCTTGGCCCGTATAGACGCTTGTGCTGAGTCAAAGTGTGCCTCCCATGCGGGGGGCCTCTAGTTCAGTTCTTGCCCCTGCCCCCCGCTCAGCCACTGGCTCAACAGGGACCTTGCCCACCTGTGTGGGATGAAACCGTGTTTAAAATTGATGATGTATAACTATGGAGACTGGTCTGGGTCCTCCCCCTTCTCTGTCTCTCTTTGCATCTCCCTGTCTCTGTCAAAAACTATAGAATAAATATTTTTTAAAAAGATTTAAAATGAGTATTAACTTTTTAAAAGCAACTGTATTGAGGTATAATTGACATAAAATAAATACATATTATAAGTGTATAATGTGATGCCATATATATATATATGTGTATATATATATATATATATATATATATATATATATAACTGTTACCACTATCAAGATAATGAATGTGTCTAGTTTCTTTGTGCGCCTTTGTAATAATTTGCTCCCTTTCAAACCATTCTCCAGATAACCACCAATTTTCTTTCTGTCATTATGCATTATTTTATATGACTTAGAATTCTATATAAGTGGAAGTATATAGTGTGTACTATTAGCCTAGCACTTTTACTCAATATTGCTTTGATGGTCTTCCATGTTATAACAAGGATCAATGATTCATCACTGTGTTCATGATAAGCAATACTACATTGTAATAGATCTGCTACAATTTGTCCATTCAAATGTGGATGGATGGTTTCTTTTTGATTATAACACAAAACCTTTCTGAACACTTGTATAGATATACTTATATGAATATTCCTCTGAGCTTTCATTTCTCTTGTATAAATAACTAGGACAGAAGTAACTATATCTCATGGTAGGTATACACTTCATTTTTTGAAAATAAATTAACATTTTCCAAAGTGGTCTGCCACTGTATTGCTCCCAGAAATGTTTTTGAAAAGACTGTCTTTACACGCTTTCCAATACTTTGTATTGTTCAAATTTTATTCATCCCTATTGATGCGTAAGTATTATCTCATTATGGTTTAATTTGTACTTTCCAAATAACTAAAAATGTATAGTAAATTTTATGAGCTTTTTTTTTATCCACATATATTCCTTGATAAAATATTGAAATATTTTGCCAACTTTATGTATATAAATTACGTATTATCTATAATTAATTTCACTTATCTAACTATAAATTTTCATTTAAGAATTAACAAACTTAGTATGTTTATTTAATCAAATTTCTGCTCCCTGATATGGAATGTGAGACAGAAAATATCTGTGCATGTATGTTTCTGTATGCTCTATTCACTTAGTAGTACTGTAAACAAAGGAATATTTTTGTATAATTATCTTATAGTGCTTACAAAAATCATATGGAATGAACATTGTTATAGTCATTTAAAAAAATATACCTGCTAATAAGAGATTACAAAATAGGTGTTCAATCATAGATTTTTTAAAGTGGCAGAGGTCAAAAGCAAACCCAGGTGTCTGATACTCTTTTCAGAACAGCCCATCATGAGGGATTAAATCTTTGCCTCACTTAAAATTAACAGCCACTCTAGAAGACTACTTTGTCTATAGCAGTTTTAAGATTGCCCAATGAACAAACTCAATAATTATAATTTTATTGCTTTTGTTTTTCGTAATATAAGTATTTATTTAAGCTATAGCTACATAAGAAAAATAAAGAAGACAGAGGAAATATATGGTAAATTTTGACCAGAAAATCAGCAAGTGTGAATTGTAAAAAGCCAAACAAAACTACGATATTCTAACTGGGGAATTTCCCCCTAAAGTAAATTGTGAAGTCATTCTTAAATTTTAAGTGCATAAACCCTGACACAGTAGAACGCATTTAAGTGAACCTGACTGAATTTTGATACAAGTTCGATTTTTCCACAACATTAATGCCTACCTGAATGATCCCATTGAAGCAACATGACTAAAATTATGCATCCTGTAGAGAGAAGCCATTCATTGTCTAATGGAAGTAGTTTTGGCATACAGAGCCTCAGTCGGCTCATGCCCAAAGCAGAGCTCATGTGGCAAAGTTCACAGTAAAGAGGTCTGATTGTCTCTGGGAAGCATATCTGCTCTAGGCACTGAGCTCCACTCAAATTCCAGCTCACTCAGTATTCTTATGCATGAAAAAAGGTTTAATAGAATATCTCTCAATATGTGTCACTCCTAGTTTTTTTTTCTACACAAAAGGGGTTCTTACAAAGACATTGTAGTAATAATGTCAATAAGCTATGAAGACTGGCTTTTGATAATTTGACTTGGAGACTATATTCTAAGACAGAACCAACAAGACCCAAACTTCTCACTGAGCTCTGTCTTATAATTAAGGTACTGTGATTCAATTCATGTCATTGGCATGTATTTGATCTAATAGTTCTACAAAACACTTAAGAATATTAGAGTCTAATTGTTCTACTTAAAGCTTCTATAATTCCAGAAGAATGCTTAGATACATTTTCCCATTCATTCATTTATTTCCCTTAAATATTTGTCAAATTCAATTTTATGGGCCACAGAATTGCACTAAGTCAAGAAAACTCAATAGTGAGCAAATTATGTATTTTCCCTGAGCCTTAGTTTCTTCATCTGAAATTTGGAATATTAATGATATGACCTCAAAAAGATGTTGTAAATATTCTAAAGTAGTGGTGTAAGGAAATTGATGGATATGCTTCCCAGAAAAACAATCATTTTAACTGATAAATCAAACAAACAAACATTTAATTTAAAGTTGCTAGAATTTTTCCTAAGGATATGTAGGAAATGGACATTTATTTAAAAATTTTGCTAAATTTTATTAAGAATGGCAAGGGTCTACCACATTAGAGATGTGACCTTCTTCTATATCACCCTCTCTCTAACTAAATGACAAAAGTTTAATTCTGGTCACACTACTGTGGGCAGATGTGACCAAGAAGTAAAAGGATACCTCTTCTGCCAGCTCTTAGTCTAGGGCTACAGTTGCACTCTATGAGGGTTAGGCCACCAGTAGTTGTTGCAAGCACAGTTGAGAAGACTGGAGCTTCCTTTCCTTATCCAGCTCCCATTCCTAGGATAAGGATTCCAAAAATACTGGGGCTCTAATCATGCCTCAATCAGCTTACTGGTAGAGTGGAGGGTCCTTGTCAGAAGGGGCAAGCCAAGAAGACCAGAAGCTACCACTAAGCCACTCTTCCTGCCCCTACTGCTTCAGTGACCACTCTTAGGGCAGTGGAGAAAGGAAAAGTGGCCCATGGCTCTCTCTTGTTAACAGCTTCAATGGAGTAGAACAGAAGTTATGCCTGGAGGGAAAGGTGGGCCATAATGAATGGAAAGTTCTATAACTGTGTTTTCTGGGTGTCTGGAAGTTGTGTTTATGAGCTATACTGCACCGACTCATAAGAAATCAGAGTTCCTACAATAGAAAGTCTGGAAAGTGTTCCCTAAACCACTCACAGATCCAACAGCAAGACACAGTAGGCTCAAGGTGCTTATGCATTCCTCAAATACTAGCTGAACAATAAGTTACTCTGACCCAGTACAAATCCTGAAAATCCAGGATTAAAAATAAAATCAAACAAATTACTGTGGGCCTGAAAGACTGTTCTCACACCGAAGACTACATAGTCCTAGGAATGCTTTGAAAGACAATCTCTGAATGACTAGTTTCTGGCTGAACATAAAAAAATAAAAAAATAAATAAAATTTGCAACTTTGTGAACTGAGAAAACAGTCTGTAAGCCACATGTATATCCAGTAGTAAGGGGTAAAACTATATCTGCCTAAGGTGGCTTAAGCACAGCCTTTAATTAATAGGTAGTGTTTGTGGATCCTGGGAAGCCAGGCTAAGATAAAAAACAAACAAAAATTCTGAGTAGAGCCATTCAAGGTTGCACACTCTGGGGAAACCAAACTTCAGAGAATTTGTCTAACCAAGGCAGTATATAAATTAAGACAAAATAAACAAAAAACAAAACCTCCCACAAGGGGGATGAGGGGAGTTCAGTATCCAGAGATACTCCATTATATATTCTAAAATGTCAACTTTTCAACAAAAATTGTGAGACATTCAGAGAAACCAAAAAATGTTACCTGCACGTAGAAAAACAAAAAACAATAAAAACTAACTTTGATAGATTAAGTTTTGGCCAGCTGTAGGATCAGGTAGACAAAATCTTCAAAGCCTCTAGTATAAATATGTTCAAAGAACTAAAATAAACATTTTTTTAAATTAAAGGAATGTATAATAATAATAGCAATTAATAGGAGTAGCAAATAAAGGGATGTAATGTTCTAAAGGCAATTCTGGAGGTGAAAATTATAATGGACACATTTAGAAAGTAATGTGGCTCAGAGTATATTTGAGTTGCAGAACAGATTTGAGAGTAGATCAATAGATACGGTGTATCTAAGCAAGAAAAAGAAATGAAGAAAGATGAACATTCTCAGGAAAATGTAGGATGCCACTAAGCACATCAACATACATGTAATAAGAATATCAGGAGAAGAAATAGAAAAAAGGAGCAGAAAATTTATTTGAAAATATATGGCTGAAAATGTCCCAAATTTTCTGAAAAACACTAATTTACACATTGGAGGAACTCAGTAAAACTCAAAAAGAATAAATACAAAAAGATCCACACCCAGATATAATACATCATAGTTGAAATGTTGAAAGCCAAAGATAAGAGAAAAATTTAAAGGCAGCAAAAGAAAAATGATGCAACACATACAAGATACCATGAAAAAATAACCACTAACTTTTCATCTAAAACAACTGAAGCCAGAAGACAATTACCCTAATATATTCAAAATACTAAAAGAAATAAAATAATCTATCAAAGCTTTCAAAACAAAGCAAAAAAGGTCAACTAAACATTCCTAGATAAAAAAAAAACAACTGAGGGATTCTGTTGGTAGGAGATGTAACATATAAGAAGAAAATTATTCTAACTGAAAGGAAGAAACACAAATTCAGAAGAAAATAAAAATCAAAAGTCTCCAGTAAAATCATATATATATTTTAAGAGCATATAAATACAAAAATCTTTCTCTTTTAACTGGTTTAAAAATACTTCCACTCTAAAATGACTATGTTCTGAAAATGTAAAAATGAATTTTGCCTTCTCAAAAATGAGTCTGGTAGAGAAGAAAAGCAATGGACATTGAAGACTTCTGTTATTGAGAATTAGGGGTAGGAATGAGCTCAGAGGAGTTCAGATAATAAACGAGCAATACTGAGGTACTGCTTTTGGTTGAACTCATGACGACAGTACTGAAAAGCATTTACTAGATATTTGACCTGGGCTTCCAGTAGAGCTGAGTGTAAATCCAAGGACACATCCCTGGAAGAACTGTGAAACATCTGTAGTTCTGTGACTCATTCCATTTGTGTACTCTCTATTAATTTGAAGTAAAAATTATCTTGTTGAAATTTTAAATAGGGTTATGTCTAATAACTCAAGTTCCATGGATTTCTATAGTTCTAGAAGCTTGATCTTTTTTGAAAAGTAATCTATTGCCTTTAAATAATTGATGCAAGGTTTAAGAGAATCAGAAAAGTGAAAGTATGGGAGAGTTGGGGTTCATTTATTTAATGAGAGAAACATTCACCTATATAAATTATAAATTAAAATAATAACTGGTAAAACTATAATAGTTCTAGTAACAACAACAACTCAGTTAAATTTAACTTATCAAAAGTATTAATGATGGTTTCTAAGCTAGACAGTATATTATATCTCACAACAATACTTTGAGATGAATGGCTTTTGGATAATCTTTTGGAGAAATTATCAGAGGTCTTAGTTATTATTTTAAACTTTATTTGTATAGAAAAGTAATTATATGCATAATAATCAATGGGTGGGTTAAAGAAAATTTGACAAATTATCTAAAAGTAACATTTGAGTCTTTGATTTTTATGACATTTTTCTCTATCAATTAATTGTGTGCATTCTTCTATATTCTATTACAGCATTGATATTAACCTCTTTACATATCAATTAAATAAAATTCTATGTGAAAAAAAGATACTATTTATTTTTCAACTTAACATTTGTGAGTGCAATATCCAGTACTGAATTCAGATAACTTGCAACTTTGATTCCAAATCTGGCATGTTTGGTAGCTACAAATTACACATACCCCAGCTATCTTTTGAATTTTATCAGTGACTTATCTAGGGAGATATCTTCATGTAGAGTGTATCATTGTTCAAACTTATTCAAATAGTTGACTATACTTTGCAATTTTCATATTCTGTCTTCTTTATGCACAATTTCATTATCCATAAAGTGAAAAAAATGTGTAATAGCCAAGAGAGGTTGTTGAAGCATAGTTTTGAAAATACCAGTGTCTCTAATATTGCTCTTTTTGATCAGTATGTATCTATTTCAGATTTTTATACTTGCAACATTATGATACATAATGAAAGATATAATTTTATTTTCTCACTTGTTACTAGAAACGACTCCTTCTCCTTTTTTGAGTTTCTGGTCCTTTATCTTTTGACTTGTGTATCTATTAGTTTCTACAGTTGCTATTTCAAAACAATCATCACTTAGCACTTGTTTCAAAACACAAAGAGGCATAGGATTTGCTCCAAGTCATCACAAAACTACAGTGCATATACCAGCAATTTGGTAAATGGTTTTATATTTGAAAATTTTTTTTCTTCCCTGAATCAAAATCATCACTGCTTGCTATAGATACAGGTCTTGCATGTTTACGAACATTACTTTGGATAGGGCTACCTTCCCTGGAATTTGAATCTTCTGTTGAAGAGTCAGTGTTTTACAAATTTGTTGAATATTAGTCTCGGTGTTTTCACTTGAATACCTCGTTTGGCTTTCAGTGTCACTTTTGTACAAATTTAAGACATCTTAAAGAGATTATTTCTATAGTTCACACTTTAATACTGAATATATACAATTATTTCTTGGTAATATTTTCATTATTACTGCATTCAAAGTAAATTAAATCTGTGTGAGTCTACGTGATATCAATATTTAAAATGGCTTAAGAAACACATGACATATATGAGACTTTTTTGTATGTCAAGGGGTTAAAAGAGAGTAATTAGATCAAGAATACTATTCCTATGTATTGCAAAACCAGAATATTATTCATTTAACAAATCTTCTTGATGTTACAAAAATTATGACAAAACTTAAAACATTTTAAACCTCATCATGAATGATCATCACACTGTTTGCTATATGTGGTTTTCTGTTCACTAGAAAATTTTAAGTTAATTTATAGCTACTTTAAAACTTATTTCCTAGACAAAGCTAATATATTCTATACATGCAGGGATGGCACTACAGCTAGATGTGTGTACAATATTTGGATGTAATGGCTTCCATTTGATAAATAGCCATGCTTACTGCTCTGGTATAATTGTGCAATTTAAAAAATTTTGTTTTGCTTTCTTTTTTTTTTTTTCTTCCAAAACTTTTATTATACATAATGCCAGGTGAACTTGACTGTCAGAGCCCATATTAAATAAGAGTCAAAGACACATGGGTATTTTGTTTGCTAGACTTTTATAGCAAATTACAATAACTAGGACTATCTTTAAGATGTATTTTTAATGTAGCTTTATTTTTGTTCACATGGCTATGTGTGAAGATTATTATGAAATGCTTCTAAATTAGTAGCTACTCCCTCCTATAGCTCATTGAATTATAATAAAAATAAATTGGGTACTGTTAAGAGGCCATCTATAACTGAATTGGAAGGAAGACTATGGCTAGTCTTTGTACCAAAGACAATGGCTAGTCTTTGGACCATTGTTTAGCTGCTAATGAACACACTTGCATTGCACTAAACAGAATGAAAGGGAATCATCTACAAAAAAATGTGTTCAACACCAATATTTCAATAATGAAACAACCTTTTTCTTTCTTTTTTTTTTTTTTTTAAGTATGCCACTACTTATAAACTACAAGAAATGCTCTTTCAGACTCAGGGTAATCTTTCTGCCATCTTGACTAGTAATGCTTCTTGTCTGGAAGTCATGCTTGCACTGAGACAATTAGGCTGAATGGAACTGTTTCATTCAAAACCATTATGACAAGGTATTTAAAACAGTTGAAGACTCCTCAGAATACTTTTCCTTTATATTTTTGTTCTTATTGTTAGTTCTCTCTTTGTTCCATCCTTGGCCAGAATTGAAGTAATACTTTCCTATGTAGGAATATATTTTTCAGCACATTTTAAAGGTCTAGTTTCATTATGAGATGAATAAGTGCTGGGTCAATAGTAAAGATTGAATACTACAAAGATAAGATCATCAGTACGAAATAGCTTTAATTGTGCATGAGGTTTAAATCTCCTAGGCAAATTTCTAACTACAGTTCCACATTACAGTCTAGTCATCAATAGAGAGGCAGCAAAGAGAATTAGGTCTCAAGAAATTTTTCAATGTATCATTATGATGTAGTTTAGCTGCTAATAGTTAACAGTGACAACAAAAACAACAAAAAACATTAATTGAAAAAACGTGCTGACTTGCTACAACCTTCTGTGCTTATTGGTTTTGAACCTAATTTATATACATCTGTTTGTGCCTATAGTAAACTGGAGTTTGTTTTGTTTAATAAAAATATTGCCAGATAGCAACTGTCAGTTATAAAATTAGATTTCATTTCCCTTTATGAGTGAATAGCTATTAGCATCTCATTTCTCTTTATGCATATAATTAACTTTTCTAATCAAATATAACTTCTTTGGTGTTGAAGATCATACTACTAGCTTAGTCATCAAATATGATACTTCCTTTTCATGACAGACTTATTCAATTTTGCTCACGTGACTTTTACATGAAAACATTAAACTAACAGGAAAGGTTATAAAGAGTTTCTAAAGGTAAAGTGTCTTTGTTAGAAAAGACATTGAAATTCTAAATTTCTATTATAAATATGCTATTGAGACCCTGAAATTGCAATCAGGTATATGAAAATTTGGAGATGAGTAGGCATTTGGCTGCTCAGTATTACAGTGTGCCTTTAGGTCACCTTGAGCATCATTAACATCAAAATGATTCAACTCAAATCTGGCTCAGGGCCCATCACCTGGGCAAGATCTCAGAGATAGATCTACATAATGTAAACATAATCGTTTAAGAAGTGAAAAATCCATCTACACTACTTAATTTAGCAACATATAATTTAAACAGGCAATTAAATATTTGACTGAACTTATAAATTTAATTTGTAGGGAGGCATGATCTCTCAAACAGAAATTTAATTAATGCTTATTTTTGAATTAACTATGTAATCGGTCTTTAATGGTGGTGTTTTACTTTGGATATTAGGAACCCCCACACAGTCTCAAATAAATATGTAAAATACTATATGAATGTTATACTTGATTTTGGAAAAACAGTAAATGTGAAAACATCTTGAAAAATGATTGCTCATTTAGAAAAGGCTATTAATATTATATATACAGGTTTTTCTCAACTAAGAAAAATCATCACTTTCTCAAACAACAATGTGAAAAGGGAAAAGATTACTATAGAAAACTCAGGTATTCTACCCTTGCCTCATTAAATTATTATAAATATTATGAGATACTTTTGCCAGGATTACTACATTTACTAGGGTACAGCTGCCAGCTACATATGATGGAAAAGTATATTTTAAAGACAATAATCTACCTTGCAGACTTTATAACTTTACCTGAAGCAAAACATACCAATTTTTTTTCTTTTTTGCCACAAATAGTGGTAGAAAAAGTGAGAGTTAATTCTTTCCATACAATAAGAATAAGAAAAAAATTCTGAAGCTTTCTGAAAAAATTGTATAATATAAAGTAAAAAGATGAATATATGTTTATTATTTTTCTTAGAATCTCTAAACATCATACCCAATATTAATTGGCCACATATTAATACCATATTAATTGGCTGGTTTTTCTATAATAGATGAGCTATTACCAAAAGCTCATTCTAAAAACAAAAAATAATTTAACTCCACCATTATTATTTAATTATATAAAAAGTCAAGTTTTGTGCATTTGTTAAATTTTCTGAGCATGCATTAATATTTATGGGCACAAATATCTAAATATGAGAAAAAAATCTATATTGTCACTGAGTACACTTTTAGTTTTTGCTTTCTCAATGGGGTAAATTATTTCTTCTGACATACAATATGTTCTGTGGATGTCTGTCTATGAAGAATAAACTAATTTTAATATTAGTGTTAACATATCACAATTTATAAATGAAATCTCGGTTAAACTTAGAGTATATTCCAAAAGCCAAAAATAAATTATTTTTAGATATTTAGACATGGTTCCTTTCCATTGATGCAGATAATTGAGAATTAAGAGTGTATGTGTGTGTATGTAATACTCATTATAAAGAAATTATACTTAATCATAATTTTTTATTCCTCCGAAATAGAAGTATGAAGTAAAAAATAATACAATTTTATACTTCTTTAAAAATTTACATTTCTAGATACATGGCATGCTAAATACCTGAAGTGAAACAAATACTTTATGCTTGTAATATTTGCAATATATCAATAGGAAAGGATAAAATTTACTTCAAATTTATAACTAATGAATTACTCTTAACGTATTTATCAAATACATTAATGAAAAAAATTTGGCTTTTTGTACTGGTGAACTACTTAAATTAATAACTTGAATTGCCAGATATTTAGTTCTTATAACAAGAGGCTATTTTAGGGTAAATATATATGAGGGATGTCCAGAAAGTATCCAGTCATGTAATATGAAAAATAGAGGCATACATGACTGGAGGTTTTCTGGACAGTCCTAGCATAATGCTTTTATACTTACTTCATTTCAATAAATAAAAGCAATACAAAGTTCAATGGTGATACTCAATGAAAATTCTAGCCCTTTCAAAAGTAATTGACAGGATATAACACAGTCATTTAAATTATATAACTTTCTTAATCTAGTTTTCTTAGCCATTTACTGACAGTGTTCATATTCTCCTAAAGCCAGTTACGGGAATGAGGCCTTGCATAGCTGTAAATGGTGGTCTTTCTTTATAAATTGTGTCATTCACAACATACATAATTTATTAATACATCATATACTTGTATTTAAGAATAGATATTGATGACATTTACTCAAAAATATTATAGTAATAGTGATGTATGGTGAAAATATTCAGAGATCACTGGTGTAAACTAATTTTATTTACTTATATTATCATTCATTCTGATACCCCTTGCATGCCCTATATATGGCCTAGAAAAAATTACAATTTAAAAGTTTTCGGGAAGCTGGGAAGGCTCAGTGAGTTAAGCACTCACTTTGCAGCACCTGGACCGAGCATCAGATCCTGAACCCAGCCCATGTGGACACATATGCTGAACTGGAGTGTGTTTCCCATGTAGGAAGCCCCCGGTGCAGCCTCTAACTCAAGTGGGCATTCCTCCTATGCTCGAGGCCCCCAGCCCAGTTCTTGCCCTGCATAACCCCCTCCCACCTGTGTGGAACAAAACTATGTCAAAAACTGATGACATGCAACTATGGAGACTGCTCTGGGTCCTCCCCCTTCTCTCTGTCTCTCTCTGTCTCTGTCAAAAACATTTTTAATAAAAGTTTTCAAGCAGTGATTATTTTTGCACTATTTATTAAAACATGGGCTTTATGTAGCATGGGGTGCTGCATTTTATTGCTTTCCCAAAATCTGATGGTAATGTCCATTGACATAAAGCATTCTACACATCCTGTGCTTGAAAAACAACAGGGGAAGAAAAGGAAAAGAAAAATGCTCTTTGGACGTTTTTTATTTTCACACAAAAATAGCAAAAGAAAAATAAAATAAATAAAAAATAACACACACACACGTTCTCCCATGACTGATTTTCAATCATGCTTTCCAACTCTCAATCACACAAACAGAAACTTAGTGGCTCCCTATTCAGAGCTCCCTATTCTTTGGCAGATGCACACTTGTCTCTTCCTGGCAGAGCTGCACGTATTGTCTGCAGTACACAACTAGATGTATAATGGCTTTTTTTTTGCAACCTTGGATTGTTCTCTAGGCCCTGGCCACCTACACTGAGTAATAAGGGGACAAAATTGAAGAAGCTTTTTAGCTTTTATAGCTTATTGATTTTTATATTTTCTGATGTATTAGAGCAATTTTTCAAACGTATCCTCCTTGCCTTGATATCTTGAGCGTAGAGAGAGGATTTCACATTTGTTAGCTTTACTTTGGTAAAAAAAAAAATATATATAAAGTATATATATTTTTTTTTTCTTTTTTTTCTTGGTGTTATCTCAGCTATAAATGGTGTGGTATAAAAAAATCAATTCACAGAGTAAAATTCAAAGGTGTGTGCAAGTGTTACATAAAAAGCAGACAACAAAGAATATGCCCTTTCCAACCAGGTAACAAAGACAGTTTTCAAAAATACAGTTTGGGGACTGTGGTTAAAGTCATGAATGCTCAATACTTTTCAAATAGAAAAGTTCTACCATAATAGAGAACATATAATGTGGTAAACACTTTTTCAAAAATTATTTCTGATCATCCATGACAGTATTAGAGAAAACAAGGCAGCAGTAATGTCTTCTCCAATGGGAGTAGTCTTTGCTCAGAGCTCAGGCACTGAGACAAGGTATGAAGCATTTCATAGTAAAGACTTTGAAGTTTTGCATCTTAAAGTAATAGATGCAAAAGAAAATTACTTTATGGTGTATTGTATGGTGTACCTTATAGTCCACTGTCTCATGTAAAAGCAATTAATATTATCCATCTATTTGAGAGAGGTTATTACTTTATAATCATGAATTTAATTAATATTTTTAATTTTAAAAATGGTTTAGAATCAGGATGAACATCACCTTTTTTAATGTTTTTAAAATATAACTTCTGTGAAATGTCAACTTTTTTTTAAAGGATTTATTTTACTGTTTTTGACAGAGACAGAGAGAGGGAGAGGGCCTAGAGCAGTCTTCGTAGTTCTACGTCATTGGTTTTCTACATAGTTTCATTTCACAGGTGGGCGTGGGGTTGTGCAGGGCAGGAAGTGGGCCAGGGGCCTTCCATATGGAGCTTACCTTGGTGAGAACCAAAATTGGGCACACCCCTGCTCAGCATGTGGGTCTACATGGGCCGGGACCAGGATTCAATCCTCATTTCCTGGGGCTGCAAAGCAAGCACTTAACCCATTGAGCCATGCCAGCTTATCCTCAACATTTTTTATAAACTGTACTCAAAGTATATTTAGGTAGAAAAGAAAAATAAAAACATAAAGGCATTTTTAGAAAACTTAAGTCTTTCTACCAAAAATGTCTTTAATTATTTTGCTATAATGAGTAGACTTTATTAAATTTTATTTTCCTTGGGGACATTTTTTTCTTTAACCCTTAACTACTATAATATATGAAGCATACACCTGATTTACAACAAATGACAATTTTAGATTTGTTTCTTACCAGCAATCTAAAATTAAAAAGCTAGAGGTATGGTAAGGTTTCTTTGATGAAAGGAGTAGGAAAGATAAATTACAGTGCCAAGTCTACAATCCCATGACCTCTATATGTTACTGAACTTCTGAGAAGTCAATTCAGCTATAAATTAGAAACAATGAAGGGAGGCCAGGATGGCTCCGTGGGTTGAGTGCTCACTTTGCAGCCCCAGGGTCCAAGGATTGAATCCCAGCTATGGCCTATGTAGAACCATATGCTGAACTGGGGTGTGCCCCCAGTTCACAACTTGTCCCTGGCCCTGGCCCTGCCTTGCGCAACCCTGCACCCGCCAGTGTGGGGTCTGAGGACTGAATTCCAGCCATGGCCCGTGCAGACCCATATACTGCATTGGGGGTTGCTCAACTGGGGTATGTCCCCAGTTCAGTTCTGCCAGGGCGGGAGTCCCCTGGCCTACTTCCTGCCCTGTGCAGTTCCACAACCACCTGAGGAATGAAACTATATTGAAAACTAATGATGTACAACTAAAAAGATTGCTCAGGACCCTTCTTCTTTTCTCTGTCTCTCTGTCTCTCTCTTTGTGCAAAAAACAAAAACCAAAAAAACAAACAAACAAACAAAAAAATCTTAAAAAAAAGATATAATGACACTTAGGGTTTTTTGAGATCAAAAAATATAACTCACACAAAACACAACAAATGCAATCAGAAAAGTAGTGTGCACTAAAAAATATGACAGTGCATTTTCTTGGTTGTTCCATTGTCTTGATCATTGCTTGGGAATTTGATTCAGAAGGTAATGCGGTTGGAAAATACTCCTGATGGTGATTACATTTGGTGTAAATGGTGGGAGGTTTGAGTCAAGTGCTCTATACTCATCCCAGGTAAATGGTAGGAAGTATATAAAGAGAAGATAGGAGAATAATAGAAAAACATGGCATTAAAAAAAAAAGTGAATAATTTCACCAGCATTCTAATTTTATCTAGGAGTTGCCTTGAGCTTTGCTTTTAAGTGCACAGAATACTTAATAGAACCTATAAAGTCTCAAATTGTTGTGATTTTGGTTGTTAAGCATTTCTTTCAACTAAAATGTGACTCTTGCCATCCTCAGGTCCTTGGTATCAATGGACTGCTTCCTATCATTGTCTTAGCTTCTGAAGTTGTTAAAAATTGTCCATTTTAATTTGCCCACTTATGTGTTCTGGCAAAGAACAACATGTCACCGTGGAATATGCTCCCTTTGGTTCACTTCAGTGAATCAAGGTAGGGGCTGGGTATGATAGTTGGAAAACTGTCACTTAATTCTTAGAAGCGGTGCGAGTGCTCTGCATGAAGAATGGGCACCCTTAGGCTCCTTATACAATGGGAGGAAATTTCCATATGGTCTCTATCATTTTTCCTATTCTATATATATTTTTTATCATTGGAAAGCAACTGCAAAGCATTGCCATCAGTTCTGCTTTAGGAATGAACAAAGATGATTTGACAGCCCATTCTGTGATCATCCCATTAAATATTTTTGGAGTGCAGCCCAGTCTTCGGAATTGTCAATGAAAATCTGAGGACTGGTAAAACCCTCTATGCCTGACCCTGATGGTTTTGACTTTAATTTTCTGACAAACAAGTTTGTTTTGGACAAAGGACTAGGAGAAGAGGATTACAGTTGAAGGGAGTAGGCTTTCTAATATTGAGACCAATGCAGACTTGAGTAAAAATTGTTTTACAGTGCTGCTCAGACCACTACCTGAATGGATTATCTGCCAAACTGTACATTGGCTGTGTAAACTTGGGCTTTCCAAGTATGATTTAACTTGACCTTTCTTAGCCAGAAACTATCAACGATCTCCACTTTTTCTACAGCTTACTTGTACTCCACCTTATATTGTCTGATTTACATAATTATCTTTTTCCCATTTCTCTCCACAAGTATTCCACCATATGTTAAGTACCATGTTATTTATGGTCCAAGCCAGAATATACTTGAAGTGAAAGAAGGTGGGGCAGATAATATCCCATTCATAATTCTGGGATAAAAAATAAATAGACATAAACTTGGGTCATCTCAGGGAAACTGTGAGAAATGGTCACACTTACTTATTACCTATTTTTATTTTGTCAATTAGGAAAGCTTAAAGATTTTGGCAATATTAGGCTTAAATTAAATATTTACATATCAACTTATTTAAAGGATTATCAGTCATAATGAGTTAGAGCAAGAACTTTGAGGTTAAAGAAGTAGCTTCTTATCTGATTCTGTTCCTGTCCTAATAAGAATTATGGAAAAAATGCATTTAATAATGCCTGCACTTAAGGTTGTGAGAATTCAATGAGACAACATATTTGAAAATGCTTTATAAACTACACAGTTTTGTCAAAATTTTAAAAACATTAAGGATAAGGTGTGTTAAAATAGAGACTCAAGGAAAGCCAGGATGACTCAGTGGGTTAAACGCTCACTTTGCAGACCCGGGGAACAAGGATCAAATCCTGGCCCTGACCCATGTGGACCCACATGCTGAACTGGGGAGTGCCCCCAGTTCAGTTCTCACCGGGGTAAAGACCCCGGCCCAGTTCCTGCCCTGTGCAGCCCCACTCCTGACTGTGGAGTAAAACTATGTGGAAAAATGAATGATGTACAACTATGGAGACTATTCTGGGCCCTCCCCATTCTCTCTGTCTCTATCTCTGTATCTCTCTCTCTGTCAAAAACAATAAAAATAAATCTTAAAAAAAATAGAGACTCATGAATCTCTATTTTTTTGGAAAATACATACATAATGGAAAATACAGCTATTTTAAGAACATAATTCTTAATAACGGAAATAAATTTTGCTATTAAGGATGTAAAATGCATATTACTGGTAATGAGGTTTTACAGAAATTATTCTGTTTATTGTCTAGGCTCTACATTGAAAACATAGAAATAACATAGACCAACAGTTCTTAAAGAGCTTACGAATTTTCAGCTTATCTCAAAGGGTGTCAAAAAGACAGGGAAATTAATTGCCACACTAGAAAAATCTGTGGATTAGTTAAACTGATTGACATACCTTCAAAATATCCCCTAGGAAATAACCCACAATTATCTATATAACTATATAGTTTTGAGCACCAATATAGTTTATTCTTTTTTTTTTTAATATTTTTATTTATGTATTTATTTTTGACAGAGAGAGAGAGAGAGAGAACTGAACCGGGGGAGCTCCCAGTTCAGCACATGGTTCCACATGGGCTGGGGCTGGGATTCGATCCTCAGTCCCCAGTGCTGCAAAGTGAGCACTTAACCCACTGAGTCATCCCGGCTTCCCCTAGTTTATCCTTAATATGTAAAACTGTTATTAATGCATGGATAAAAAGTTATTTATTTATTTATTAAAATTTCTAAATTCTCATGGGAGAGGAAAGTGTCACTACAGTGAAATGGCTTGGATATTTTAGTAAGGAAAAGTTTAATTTGTATTTCTATTCCATGGAGGCTTGTGACTGAAATAACTGTATTGAACTCTGGCTCTGTATTTTTGGACACTATTAATCTAAGAAGTCACATGAACACCATGTTTTGTAAATGAGGTACAATAATATGCCCTCATAAATCAACATATTTGAATGAACTTTGCTTACACAGAAGGGAGCCAAGTATCTTCATAGTACAGACTTAAATATCACTGCTTTAGCATAATATGATATTATATATCTCACTTGTAGTTAAGATTTAAACATTTGTTTCTTTATAAAATAAACTACAAAAATGTTATTTAAATTATAAAACTACACTATTTATTTAAAAAGAGGGTTACGGTTTTCAGGAAATTTTGCAGCACTGATGACACTAGCTTTTAAATTAAAAAATTAAAAATAAAGGATCCTTATTTTTTAAGTGGCATATGGGAGAGTGAGGAGGGGGGAGAGCAGAAGAATAAAGAAAGAAGGAGGGGAAGCCGGGATGGCTCAGTGGGTAAAGCGCTCACTTTGCAGCGCCGGGGACCGAGGATCGAATCCCGGCCCCGGTCCGTGCGGAACCATGTGCTGAACTGGGAGCTCCCCCAGTTCAGTTATGTCTGTCTGTCTGTCTGTCTGTCTGTCTCTCTCTCTGTCTCTCTGTCAAAAATTAATAAAATAAATAAACTTAAAAAAAAGAAAATGTCCTTAAAAAAAGAAAGGAGAAGGAGAAGAACAAGGAAGAGGAAAGAGGGGAAGAGAAAAAGAGATCTTATAGAAATAAAAAGGTTCCTACCAACATTCAGCTTTCATCCTAATTCATTGAGCATGTAAACAAATAAATAAATGGGTGCTTTAGATTGTGTTAAAAGCCATGGGAGAAACCAACAAAGTAACGTAGCAGAAAAGGCCAAGGATGAGTTGGCTAAGCTTAGAAAGAATTGTCAGTAAAGACTAGTCTGAGGAAATGGAATTTAAGCTTAGCCTTGGTGGATTAAAATGAGCCTGCCACGTCAAAAGCAATACAAAACACTCATCCCATGAAACACTTCGGTATGTTTGAGGGAAAAAATTAAAATAAAAAAGCTAGAGTCGAGAAACAAGGCAGAGGATATAGATGAGATCAGAAAAGATTGACAGGAATTAATTTCCTCCCACTCCCCAATGGCTTACATGGAGGGATTTGCAGTACTAAACTAGTTTGAAGACATTTGGAAATGGATGGAAATCTGCTGGCATTTAATACCCAGAGAACAGTGATGCTAATCACCCTCCGAGACAAGAAACCATGTCTCGCAATGTGGAGCTATTCTATTCAAAATGGCAAGAGAACCACAATAAGCCCTTTCCCCACTGAAAAAATACCAACAGAATACTAATTCGTGATAAGAAGCTTTAGGTTTTATTCAAAATGTATTGAGAATAAGATTTGATTTAGATAAGTAATATACTAATCTGAATTAAATGTTTAAAGTATTATGGTAGTCATATGAGAAATGGATGGTAGACACCATCAGTAGTATCATTTTAGAGATTTGGAGGAAAACTTTCATGTGTGTAACCAAAATAGCATTTTATGTCATGTGTGTGTGTGTGTGTGTGTGTGAGAGAGAGAGAGAGAAATGCTACTTCTACTACTTTTCTGTCTCCCAAATTGAATAGGTGCATTAACTGAAGGGAGAACAAATACATTTAAATAATGAAGCACTACTTTAGTACCTATTTTTATCATATTTGGATTTTCATGTCAGCATAACCCTAAACACAGATCAAATATTGAATTAGAAAACCTCAGCCTTTATCTCTTTATAAACTAAGAGGAAAGTGTGAGTAATTTTGCATAAATCTCAGAGGCTAAATTACAGTTTTTATTAACATTTTAAAAGCTAAATTAACACTACATTTTCAGTCAAGCAACACATAACAGTTTAACCCTATGACTCATTAATATTCCCACCAGATACCAGCTGGCTTGAGGCAAACTGCTGAGGCTCTGAAGTGTCCATTACAGTAGAATGCCCCCTGCCCTTGCTATAGGATTCCCATCTCCTGCTTTCTACATTCAGGTATTGTTTAGGCTCAGTGTTAGGCTCTCCTTCACCCCTTGGTCCCATTGGCACCTTTCTCTTATATTTGAGGACCTCATGTCAGAATCCAATCCATTCATTACCAAAACAAAACTCTCTTGCTTCTTCTCAGTAAAATATATTCCAATCCTCTTAACACAATTCCCTCTGCTTAAAGAATTTTCCAGCAGAGACTCCAAACGTTTCAACCTAGAGAGTAATTTATACTAGCTGTGTGTTTTTTTAAATAGGAGGTCATTGCAGGATTTCTAAAAAAAAAAAAAAAAAGGCATTATATTATAACTATTTTACAACTGGAAGGGACCAAAAAAATCATTTAGTCTCTGTGTTGCAAACACAAATACATAAAAAAGTCATCATATCATAACTATTTTACAAATGGAAGGGACTAAAGAAATCATTTAGTCTCTGTGTTGCAAACACAAATACATATAGAGGCAAGCACACAACAAGAGTGAAGTGGGCTCTGTGTGCTTCATTCAGGAAACTGGGGTTATGATAACTGGAGAGGATGGCCCTCTGAGAGCAAACATTGTTGTCATGCATGATAGGAATAGGAACGTAGACTCTTCCCACATGCTGATATTTTTTTCAAAAGAAGCTAGAAATCCAGACTATTTTAAAAACAGTCGTCAGTTTGGGACTAAAACAAACAAAAATATAGCTTGCCAGTTTAAAATCTCTGGCAGTCTAATCTGATTTTATTGGGATGTTAAATGTATTTTTAGAGTTAATAGAGAGAATGAGAAAATTAGTGGGAAAACTGAAAAAATAATTAGACATGCCCTAGTTTTCAATTCTTGTTGTTTATATGTGAATGAATCATTTTTGTTTTTCCTTCATTAAACCAAGTAAGTTCTAGCATGTCTCCTAAATACGTGTTTTCAGCTAACCAGGTTTGTGTAGTACGTTTCAGCATGAAGAGTTGAGAATCAGTTCTTTATTCTACTAGCAAGTGAAAAATTGGTGGGACTAGCAGAAGTGTAGTTGATCCACACAGAAGGATAAAAATGTATATCTTCACTTCCAGATGTTTTACTCTGGGCACATATTACAAGTTGCAGATAAACACTTTTGAGATAGGGCATAAAAAAATGAAATCACGAATATAAGTAAAGGATCAGTCAGGAAGAGAGTAATGATGGTTTGTTATATCCAAGGAGCTTTTAAAAGCACGTAAAAGTTGAAAGAGCAATATATGACAATTTAGCCAGTTTTACATGTAATAAAAACATGAAATCAGTTATTAAATACAAATTCAATAGAAGGCCATTTTTAAAGATAGCTCGAGTAGCTATAAATAGTATAATATTTCAATAATCATAGTAATAAAATCACATCACCATATATTCATAACATGAATCAAAAGTAAATTAATCTGTTTATTTTTGCTGCATGTATAAAAAATATATATGGCAATGTAGATATTTAATTTCAAAAGGAGTCAGATCGAGGATACTGGGATGGCTCAGCAGGTTGAGCACTTGTCTTGTAGCCTCCGGGTCCAAGGATCAAATCCTGGCCCCAGCCTGTCCAGACCCATATATTGAACTGGGGTATGACTCTCATTTGGTTCTGACCGGCTTGAGCCTCCTATTTGGGAGGCCCCCAGTTCAGTCCAGTTCCTGCCTTGCACAATCCCATTCCCACCTGTGGAGTGAAACTACGTAGAAAATTAATGACATGAAACTATGGAGACTGCTCTGGGCCTTCCTCCTTCTCTCTCTCTCTCTCTCTCTTTCTCTGTCTGTCAAAAACAATAAAAATAGTTCTTTAAAAAGCAGTCAAATTATTCTTCAAGAAAACACATACATGGGTGTATGTATATAAAATCATTATGAATAGAAGTGTAATAAGTTGGCAAAAGTGGGAAACAACTAGTCAACTTTTCTATGCATCTAATAGCTCCTTATAGGCTTTTTTTTTTTAACTACCATAAGGTAGCTAGATAGTCCATGCAGAACAGAAGTTATAGAATATGTGCCACAGATCAAATTTTGTTGTAATAAATATCAGGTCTCATATTGTTTTTGAATATTAATGCTTTGAAAATGTTCAACTTCAATTGCTCATAGATTAGAACTAAAATATTTTAAATATACAGAAAAATTCTATGATGGTCTTCATGGATGGAATTGAATGCATAATTCTGAAAGTCACTTATTTACATATGTTTATTCATGTTAGTGTATTAGAAATAATTATGATAGTGTGTTTATAAGCTTTATTTTTAAAGGTTACTTAAAGAACCTGAATACACCAAATCTAGAATATCCTAAATTTAGAATGGATCCGACATTTGTCATTGAAATTTTAAAAGGTAGATCCCAAAGACAATTTCACTGCCACAGCCTTTCTTTAGACTTCTTCAGCACCCAAGATAACCAAGATTCACAGCAGAATAAGAGAAGATACCGTTTTCATTTTTATTACAAATTTGCCATTAATGCTTTCTATGTGTTAAATATTCTTGTAAGATTAGGAATATATCATTTAACATACAGAAAAAATATCTTCACTTATAAAGCAAGAAATAAATTTTATAATATCTAAATACAAACAATAAACTAGGTAAATGAATCATCACTATAATATAGTATAGTTTATAACTCATTTAAAAAACTAGAGCAATGAAGTGGGGGAGGGGGTAAAGCAGGTTGGAAAGGGATTATGATTTCACATAAAGTGTTACTGAAGGTCTCATTAAGAAGTTACATTTGAAAAAAAGACCTGTTGGTGAAGGGTAAAACATGCAGCTGCTTCAGGAAAAACATTCTAAGAAGTGAAAAGAACAATTAAAATTAAGAAATGGCAAGATCATGGTGGCTGGAAGAACAATTGGTGAGGAAATAGTTGTGAGATGATGATGTATGAGAACTTTAGGAATGAGGAATCATGTCATAAAGAAACATGGAGGGTCTTATGAAGACTGGGTTTGACTCTGAGTGATATGAAGAGACTGAATTTTTAGTATCTTGGTATTCTATTGCTACATAGTAAATGACCACAAACTTGGTAATTTTAAACAACCATTTACTAGTTCATGATTCCATAGGTCAAAATTTCAAGCACGGCATGACTTGATTCTCTGCTCAGGCTATGCCAGGACAGATAACAAGGTTGTTGGCAAAGCTATAGTGAGAAATCCACTTACAAACTCAATTTAGTTTCTCATCATTGTAGAACTGAGGTCACCATATTCATTTTGGCTGTCAGCTGGGGGGTACTTTTGACTAATAGAGGCTGCCTGCATTCTTTGCCATGTGGTCCCCTTAATGTTCAAAACCAGAAATGAAAAATATTCTTTAATCAAGTCCCTTCATGCTTCAAGTTTCTTTTACCAGGAAGAGCCCAGACCTTTTTAAAGATTCACCTAATTAAGTTAGGTCTACCCACAATATGCACCTTATCTAATTTCAACTGATTTGAGACCTTAATCACATCAGCAAAATCCCTTCACACCCAGATTAGTGTTGAATTTAGTAACTGAGAGAAGCCATTATGAAAAATATTATGTGACCAATTATTAAAATTAAACAAAATATGAATAGAATATTAATTTGGAGAGTGACAGTGAAGAAATAACAAAATTTTCAAGCATTGAGGTGAAGTACCTGAGGGTAGAAAGTGACTAAAACATAGAAGTTGATGGTACGTACTCCAAAGCTGGAGATAGAAAACTAGTCACAAAAGTAGGTAAAATGGTCAGGGTATAGCAATAAAGAACAAGGAGAAAATGTACTCTACTTAAATCCCCAATAGTTGGATATGAGAGAAAAAATATTAACAGTAAGAAGGGCAGCAGGGAGAAGAAAAGTCCTTGAGAATTAGGTTCCAGGTAGAGCAAGAAAGAGAAAGAGACATTTAGAAAATTGTTTGCAAATATAAAGAAATATATTTTGAAACAATGTGAGTTCTAACATAATCAGAGAAAGCTTTCACAAATCAAGTGTCAGAAAATGCAACACATAGACCTTGTAGAGCTAGGTGGAAGTCATAGTACTTAGGATGGTGAGTTACTAGAGTATCTGGACCTCATATGAAGGGAGCTCCCCCCGCAAAAAACTGAATTATCTTCTGGAAGGCAGGCCCCTTATAGTAAAGGCTTCTGAGAGATGTGTGTTCTAGAAATCCATCTGCATCAGTGTACCTGCTGGTGTTGTTGTGAGAAGCTGTGTTTGGCTTCAATAAATTTTGTTTTAGAGATTTATACAATGCATTTTCCCATTTTATGATGGGGGACTTACACAAACAACGTACAGCAGGACAATGCACCTGTCCACACCATGCTGAGTATTCAGTAGTTTTTGACTTAAAAGTAGCATGACCCCCATACTCCACCCTCCCTATTTACCTGATCTTGCCCTGAGGGACTTTTCTTTGTTTGCACCCCAGATGAAAGAAGTCCTCAAAGGGAAATGTTTGGCCAATGTGGAAGAGGTCAAACAAAATACAACAGAAGCCCTAAAAGGCATCAAAATTGATTATTTCAAAACCTGTTTTGAGCAGTTGAAAAGGTGTCTTGAAAGGTATATTGCAGCAAATAACGAGTACTTTTAAGTTGACTTTAGTTTAAACATGTAAGAATAAATACACAATATTTTTTAAATAAATATCAGGATCTTTTTTTTTTTTTGTTCCTCCCTGTTGTAGCTCAAAGGTGGGCAATGGAAATAATGAATGCTAAAGTTCCTAAGGCTGATAGAGGTGAAGAGGCTGTTGGATGCAGAATAAGAAAAGGGATAAGAATAGAAGGAACTCAATGTGACAAATCATATCTACAAAAATCCTACAACTAACATGTATTCAATGATATAGTGTTGAATACTTTCTTCTGATATCTGGACTAAGACAAAGATGTTTACTAGCATCATGGGTCTTTATTCTTGTATAAAATTCCCAGCTAGACCCTTCAAGAAAAAAATGTTTATATATTAGAAAGAAAAAGGTACAGCTGTCTGTGTTTTTAAATGATGTGACTGTGTAAAATAAACATCCTGAAGAATCTAGGGGGAATAAAAGAAAAGAAATGGGTATAGTTGTGGCAGACTCTTATTAATTATACTCATATAATATTGAATTTTTCTTGAAGGAGGATTATACATCCGCAATCCTTTAATTTTAGGCTTTGCCATGTGAATTATATTCCTCCCTACCACCTCTTGCAGGAAGATTTGATATTCCCATTCTCCCACTCCAATTACC